>UCOL01001361.1:0-38378 GCA_900474335.1 Ormyrus nitidulus
AATTAGAAAGAAAATTATCAGCCTATTTAATAGTGAAATCATGTGAAAAAAAGCGTTTCATCGCGACCTATTAAATACCCACGGGACTTATCTATTAACTATTTTCCTGGCCATTTTCAATGCTGGAAATTCTACCAGGGAGTTGTTCAAGAAAATTGACAATTTTTCGTTTAGAAACTTTGAAAAAAAATTCAAATTTATAATGAGAATGTGAAATATAGAAGAGAGTCTGCGATGTTTCAAAAAATAATCGCACGTAACTATCTGTGGGCAATGCTTATCGACAAATAATTTTTTTTTATATAGAAATGGATTCGAATACGCGTTGAAAATTGAAAATAAAATTCACCACTGCACGTACGATTAAATTACTTGAGTTTTATTCGATTTATAATGATAATTTATGAAAGCTTTAAATCACACGATCTCTCGGCACCTTCGGCAATCGTCAATCACCTACGCCTCGCATTAAAACCACCCCCCTCGCGGTAAATCTGCATAAAAGTTCTCGCGATATAAATATTTCAATTTCGCGCTCTCGCGACTTTTCTGCGCTATAAACATGCCTTTCATTCCGCGACGGCAGCGACGTAAAATGCCGGGGCCGATTTTCGCGGCGAGACTTTATTATTTGCCGCACTGCCGGCTAATAAAGAGCGCGCGAACCGAATATTGAGACGCGACGGAAGACGATAACGATCGCTGCGAGCCGTGAAATTCTGAACGGCGCCGTCGATTCAATTTACAGGGATTCGAGCGCGGCTTAACTGTTGCTTTTCAGTGAAAAATGGGCTGGAATTGAGGAATTTATTCCGATGATTATGGCATTAAGGTAAGATTAATGTTCGAAATTGAACGGAAAATTTCGAATGAAAGTTTCAGCAAATTTGAAACTTTTTATTAAATCGAACTGGCGAATGTTAATTTTTTATAACTCCAATTTGCTGACTATAATTAAATAGTTTTTTTGAAAGAAGTGAAAATAAACTACGACTCTTTTGTCGACCTTAATTTTCTAGATGAACGAATTATTTTTCAATTTAAAATGAATTTCTATTTTTTTTTTTTTTTGGAATAGGCTGTTTACGAGTATAAATTGAATTGCTGTTTGATGAAAGGAAGAATTGCATTTTAGAGAATCAAACGACGGCCAGGCATTTTAATTATTTATAATTACGATAAATGTACTTTTTTAATTTTTAAATAACTGCAGTGCAGAAAAATTCCCCGATGATTCAATAAATTAGATAGGTAATTTAACTGAAAGCTGACTTACTGCCGTTTGATCAGGTCCCGATGGAATCGGTATTTACTCTTATTTTTCTCAGTTGATCGAAGTTTCGTGATCGCGACATGGTGCTTTTGAGAAAAAGAAAACTGGGCCAGTTTACTTTCTGAGTTGTTCGTTGGTTCAGAATGTATATAAGTTGTCAACTTGTTTGTACTCACAATGTTATACATGCGTTACTTCATTTTAAACTCATAAATATATGAATTTTTGCAAAAATTTTTACTCGCTTACGTTTTTCAACAAATAAATACTTGAATAATCAAATTTATGTAAGTATAAACTGACATAAAATACAGCTACACAGATCGAACAAACTTTTCGTATCTTTAAAAACCAACTGCAAAAGCGCCCATTTTCCATTGAAAAGCGGAGAGACCGAGAAAAAAAAGTCGGATAAAGTAACCGCAAGCTCATCGCTTAAAAATTAGGTTCGGCATCGCGTAAAAAAAAAAAGAACGCACCGCGAACAAGGCACGAATGGAACGAGGAAACGAGAAGAAAGGAGCAGGTGGAAAAGAACAAGCTCGCGCTCGAGCGCCTGTGCCTTATCGAAAAAAGCACCGGCTGCGCACCGCCGCCGCCGCCGCCGCTGCTGCGTGAGCGCGAAAAGTGCAGTCGAATGTAATGTAGGCCGACGACACGAGAGCGGAGATTATTTGCTCTCGCAGCGCGATTGAAACTTCGCTCATTTGGCGAGCTCCGCGCGCCGCGATGGATTTTCCTTCCTTTTTTTTTTCGCCGAGCCGCTCACTACAGCGTTTTAGCGAAACTGCTGCTTTTGCGCTAACGCCCCTGATGTTCGCGGGAAAGTCGATTATTAAACGGAGCACGGGGCGAAGCTGGTCTTTTGCGGGACGACTGTTGCGATGTTTGTAAATGTTTGATTTGGTTTGGTGGACGGCGATGTTGATCCGAGGTAAATTAGGCTATTTTTGCGTCATTATTCTTGCGTCAATATTCTTGCGTAAATCCGCATTCTGATGGGCTTTGAAGTCTGAATAATTTAATAATTTTACTTTATCCTTTACTGTAATTTACTGAATTTATTTTCTTTTCCCAAAATGAATTGATTGTTGTAACGTCTGTCTATATAATAAGCAACGTAATGAAAGCAAGAAATTATTAAAATAGTAATTGAAATGTAATTTATTAACTTGATTGATAATTAATTATTGAGACATTAATAATACACTTTAAAATATACCAATAGAATCAATTAATGTATCAACAGTCAATTTCTGTAGGTTATTTCAAAATTAGATTTTTAATATTTAATTTTAAAATACTAAGCGACATTAATGAAGCAAACTAAACGTTCTTTTATTGTTAAATTTTTATTTTAAGCATTCAGAGACTGTGGAATTAAACAACTTTAAAAAAAAACCACAACACTATCACCAATTCCCTCAAAATTGCACAAAAACTCAATGGCTTTCCGAACGAAACAAAATAAAAGCGATTTGAAAATAACCATCGAACAACAAAGGAACGAAGTCGAGAATCGAGCTTCTCCCTCTCTTTCTCTCTCTCTCTCGAGAGAGAGCAGCGCAATTCCGCGCGCGAGCCGAAGCGTTGCAGGAGCGGCGCGCAGCCACTCTCGCATTAGGCGAATTACGCGAGTCTACTGCCGCCGCTAACATCTCCGCGGTGCAGCTGTGTGGCGCGTATCGCCTCTCTGCAAGGTGAGCAGCGCGCGCGACGCCTCTCAAGGAGCTGGCGTCGCGCGTTTTGTTTATTGCCTTAGCGACCGGATGAGTACATTATGCCGAGTGAAATTACAGCGGCGTCGCTGCCGCTGAGTGCGCTGCTCCTTTCCTTTCCTTTGGGCTTTTGTGCTTTTTGACAAGAGAGCTTTGGATTGCAAATTAAATGCGCGTTAATTGCTTTTTTAAAAAAGAGGCGTCATTTTTCGATGAGCTGTGGTTAGGATAGAAGAGAAAGTTATTTAAAGCACTTGTTAGAAGCTCTTCTTCATGACGCAATAGTAAATTGAGAGTTTGAATGAAATTATCACATTTCCTGCATTGCGCTTGACAAAGTGGTTCCTTGGCTTATTCAATTAAATTTATACTTCGCTGATTAAATCCTGATATTCAATGATAGAAATGTAACACGAAAATAAAATGCATCTATAACGGAACCAGTCGCTTTGGAGCAAAATTCATTTTGCTTTAATAAATTTTAAATTAAAACCAAAAACTTTTCTCCGCTCATGGCAGCTAAATAAGTACACGCGCGGGATTATGCAATTCGTATTTCTCTGAATTTATTGCCGTTGAGTGCTCAAAAGTTATGAGAATAATTTGCTTTCATACGGCAATACCTATGTAAATAATTAATTCAGTTAAATATGTACATTAATGTCGCGCGCTGCGCGGATCAATGAAATATTGAAAAGAATACGTGTATGCGCGAGTCGTTGCGAGTATCTCATTATCATACCGTTTTAATGATTTACATGTAGAAATATTTTAAAGCGACTTTGGAAACGTAAGAGTACATATCGTTATTAATTATTTTAAAAATTTTGGATATAAATTGCACGTGAATTTTACATGTACAAAAACACATGTATAAAATTTAAAACAGCTTTTCTGGAGGACCAATACTAGCCGAAAAGTAACTGTAAAATCGTTTACCTCTTAAAGTGCGTTGCGCTTTTATTCTAATGAGGTCACGAGATCGCACGACGAATGGGATCGATAGAGCATACACAGTACGACAGTCTCTCTGCCTCACGACTTCAAGGACATTTATCTTAGCGCGGTCGTGCATTGTGCGTTCAGTCCGACACTTCAATAATGAAACTTTTATTGTCCGCGATTCGAAATAAGAAACTACGCGGAATTCGCTCGTATAACTTTGGGCAGCAGAGAGAATTATTTCGAAGCCTCGTAATTAAAGGCATACTTTTAATAATTGAAAAGAGCGCATTAAAGAACTTGCAGTTTATAAAAGATTCCATTAAAAGTAACGGTCATCCCTTAAGTACACAGTGTCCCGTTATAAACGGTTAGTGGGCGCCGCAATAATTTCTTATTTATAACGCACGACGCTGCTTTAGGCGCTTAAATACTTAAGCGAAAAAGTAAATAAACCAGAAGGAATTACGCTTTGCCCGCTTTTTTTTGCGCTAGATTTTCTTTTTTAAATCAGATTAAAGTTTGCGTAATTGTGGCAAAGTATTTAATCGCTGCGCGCGCGCTCCTTTTTAATCGCGTTTGCGCTCTTAAATTCTCAAGCTTATATAGTCCTTCGAGGTATTTTAACGCCGAAGAAAAAAGTAAGCAAACTCCTTTCAGCTCGAATGGCAATCTTTCTGATAAGTACGGATTAAAAGCATCCCGTTAATAGCGGCAAAAGAGTGTTAAATCTCCAATAATTAAAAAGCGATCATCATTAACGCCGAAGAGCAGGAGTTGCGCGTCTCTCGCCCTCGCGAGCCTCTTCCGAAATCACGCCAGCGCCGTATTTACAAGTCCTAACTCTCCGCAGGAGCAAGGTCTTTATTTCTTAATGGCCCGGAAAGCCCGCGCCGAAGGATATGTACCCACTAGAGTAGCTCTCCCCGTCCGGAGAGGGGCGGCGGCGGCGAGGGCAGCGGCAGTGAATGATCGATCTCTCGCCGGTTAATTAAAGAGCCGGGGGTGTAATTAACCCCTCGGCACTCGATGGTCCGGTCCGGCCGGCCGCTCGGTCGTATATATATACGAGTATACTTCCCCCCCGCCCCTCCGCGCGCCGTGCCGCGCACACGGCGGCTCTTTTGCATTCGCTCGCGTAGCCGAGGCCTTTTCATCCCGGCGGAGGCCTTTCTTTTTCTCGCCCTCGTTCGGCCGTGCACCGTTAATTCAGCGCATGTAACTCTCTCTCTCTCTCTCTCTCTCTCTCTCTCTCTCGTCGTTTAAGCGATGCCGAGCTCTTTTTTTCGGCGCTGGTTTTTCGGCCGCGGGGGGTAGCGGGAGTCGGCTGTAATTTTGGAGAGCGGCGAAGGCGGGGAGGGGTTGGACGCGGGGTATTGTTTGCCGATGGGAAATGTAGGTTAGGTCGACGGTTTTAGGCCTCGCGTCGGGCTTGATTTTCGACTTAATCTCGCTGGTTGAATTATTTTGGAACCGCGAGCAGAGTAGGCTTCGCGGGAGAAGCAGGGGAGAGAGAGAGAGAGAGAGAGCTTAGGATAGTTGCGCGGAGTTTCCAGCTTTTATTGTTGGTCTTGCGAGGATTCGTTTTATTTCGGTCTTCTATGAGTTTTCGAGAGAGTAAATCTAATATCCGAAGTGTATTTAATTTCATTTTTTTTTTTTTATGAAAAAAGTTTATTTATTAAGATGGGAGTGGAACTGCATTAGAAACTGAAAATTGTGCTTCGAAACAGCAATTTTACGGTCGGAAGTAACTTTTGACAGTGAAAATAAAATAAACGACAGCGAATTTTAAAGTTGGATATTTAATTCAGCGTTGAACTGATTAGGAAAACGGCGTATTCCACATTTACGTGATTATTTGTATGCGGAATAATAGTCGTTCCAAAAAGTTCCAACTAAAAACAGTGAAAAAAGTTGAGCGGGGGGAGGGCTCAAAGTTCGAACGACCAAAGACGGACTAATGAAATCTGCTAATGAGGCCTCGCGAGAGTTTGACCGCCAGGAGAGTATTTTTGCTTCGGCGGCGGGGGCGGTGCGGGAGAAGGGCGGGGGATTATCAAGTTGCCGGGCGCGCGGAAATTCCTTCACACAAAAGCAAGACATAACCTCCCTGATTTCTCTCAGGGATCAACTTTGCAAATGCAGCGCGGCGCGCGCGCATCAAACATTTCTCTTGATTTCGGCTCTGCTCGATACAAAGCGCATACTTAATGCCAAGCGGCCTATATCGATTCCCCGCCTCTCTGTGCCGCTTTGTTCCTTTGTTTCCGACCCTCCCCCGCTGCAGTTGTTTTAATTCTTTTTGCGCAGAGAGAGAGAGAGAGAGAGCTGTATGTATAGCTCTCTCTAGAATTGTACTCTGCGGTCGTAGACTTTTTGCGGGCGAGCTCTGAAAATTTTTTAATGAAATTAGTACAGATGAAATAACTGCGAGCGTGCGATGTTTTGTGCGCCGGAATGAAACGGCTCCTCTAACTTTTCAAGAGGTGGGAATCATTTGACGTTTATGCGATACGAAAGCTCGGGAGTACAATTGCTGGGAATTTAAAGGCACTCGTTTACAATAAAAGATTAGGTTTAAGAAGTCCGAGCTTTTTTTCGAATTTGAGGGATAATCCGACGTAAATTTACAAAGCGGTATCAAAAATTTTTGTACACTGCATAGTTAAATTAGCGGCTCTTTAAAATTTCAAAAAATAATCCTTTAAAACGCTCGCTCCTTTCGGCGCTATATTTTTCGTCTCTTACATTTCATCAATTTTTCTCTTTGTCCCTCTTTATCCCCTCTAATTCTCTTCGCCCATATCTCCACTTTCGTACATTTTTTTTCCTCTCTTTATCTCCTGCGCTTTTTTGCGCCCAGTTATTATGTTTAAATGCGGATATTGAAGTGGCGCGCAAAAAAAAAGTGATTTTCCGCCTGGCGAAGTACAAAATTTTTAAGGTGGCCTTCTTTGTCGGTGCCTTCGTGAGGTTCGTTAGTATTTTTCCCTCTCGTTAAATAAATTTACGAAAAAAACACTAATTCGTTAAGTTTAATCTGGAAAGCTCGAGTCTATTGTTAATCTCAAAAAGTTTTTTAAATTTTTTTTTAATGAAATTCGTCATTCTCCAGAGAAGTGACAGTATAGAAAAATTCTAAATTTAAACTTTGTCCTCTTTTAAACGCGCGTAACACTAAAAACTTGGCCGAAAGAGCGTCTTAAATTCTGCAGCAAGCTCTTATCACGAGAGCCGCGTTCGAACGCCAGCACGAGCGGCCAGAGGAGCGGAGAAGATGAGCGCGGAATCGCGTGCCGGGGGGGGGGGTGAACGCATCGTAATTTTCCGGCGAACACGCGAGGCAGCTTTTGTCTCGGGCTCGGGGGTAATGGTAAAAGTGCGCAATCATCGTTGGACGGAGAAAAGGCAAGGATTAGCCGGGGCGAGTTTTTTCCTCTCCTCGGCGACGCCGGCAGCGAAGATGCGCCGTCCAATCAGCGTTTTCCGCGGGGACAAAAGTCGCCCCCTTTGTAAGCGCGGATTGTCTTCGCCGCCGCGGAATCGAGCTTTGAGAGTTTAGATTCAGATTGCGGATTATGGGCGAAATGGTTTTTTGAGATCAGATGGGGAAAATTTCTAGGGCTGTTCTTACGGTCGAGTTCTTTTAATTTCCGACATCGCCAAGTCTAAGAATGCGGAGGATTTGCTTCGCTCTGCTATCAGAATTTTTTTTTGCTTCTTATCGCTTAATCGTATAAATTATAATTTTTTATCTTTGAACAAAAGGAGAGAGACGAAACCGTATTTTGAAAAATATGATGAATCAGAGGAAGAAATTTACTGCTAACCGGAATAGTTGGAATGAGAGTGTTACAAGAAAATGCTCTTAAATCTCAAGTAAAAATTGAAATAAAGTGCGACCAATATTTCGCAATGCATCTTCAAAGTGTACTCACAATCCCATCCATAATTTTCTGAAATGCACCTAAAATCCCCTTTCAAATAAGAATCCCGGCGCAAAAAAGCAGGGAACAAACGATTAAAAAGTAAATCAATCTTCGCTCTCCGCGGGCGCAGTGTACTCGCGGTCCGCGGGAGCACTTCCAATGATTGAAAACAGTGCCTCTCTCCTTCCGCTCCCCCCTCTATTCTCGCGTTTGCCGCGCACGCGTTTCTATATATCCGCGCGCGGGGGAAGAAAAAGCCGGCGAAAAGAAGTCCTGGAATTCCTCCGAAGAGAGAAGGGCCACTGCTGCGCTCGCTGCTTTTATTTACCCCTCGTACCGGCGGGAGAGAGAGATATTTTTCTTGCGCCGGAAATCTCTCTCTCTCTCCCTCTGTGTTATCCGCGAGTCTCGTCGACAATGGGGAAATTCGCGTTTCAACTTCTGCGCGCTTTGACGGGAATATTCTTACGAAAAAATTTTGATATTATAACGGCGCCGGGATTCCTTCCGACTCCTTTTCCCTGCTTTTGATCGCGAGGTTATGATATCGAATTGGTTTTTCTTTCGCGTTGCCGTGGCTCTCCGCCGAAGTCGCGGGGCTGAGATTGTGTATACCGACGTGTTCTGTTTACGGTTTTATGTGCAATTTTGATAAAAGGATACTTCCAGATTGTGTTTTCAGCCTTTTCCTGCGGTATCGAGCAAGATTATTACATGTGCGTTTCTGCGGTTGATGTGTTTCCCACAAAATATTTTTATTATATCTTCACTTGTTTTCACGAATTAAAATTGAATAAATAAATTTTTATTGAAGTCAGCGAAAGGTTATCGAATTAGAAAAATTATCGTTTAAAAAGGCAAAACAAAATCTCCGTTTCTATCGCCGTTTCTAAACGTATTCAACCTGCTTGATTAAAAATCGATTTATCATAAATGCATACCAAAGCTCCAATCCCAAAATGCCCGAGCGCAACTGAAGTGCGCGGAAGCCATTATTCACGGCTTAACTAACGATCGATTTCGCGATATTAAAAGAAACAAACCAATTAAAATATTCGCCCGGCGAAATATCTAACAAAAGCAGACGAGAGGCGGGGATCGCGATTAAAGCCCCCCCCCCGAACGAAATCGTGTTTTCAGCACATACACACGCAGCACGCAACAATGGGAAAAGCGGCGGCGGAAAAAAACAAAGCTGATCGAATCGTCTCGCGCAGCGAGATCCGCCGCGGCGTGTGCCCTCGACGATCGGCCATACCGCTAACGAAGTGCACGGGAACAATGAGTCGCAAGAGAGACGCTGCCGCGGACTTTTTCAGTTCACTTATCTCGCTGGAAGGCTCTCTGCTGCGGTGCGCCCCGCGACTTTTTACTCCTGCCTACGGGCCTTTTCGGAGTTTGGGAAGGGAGCGACGTTGCGGGGAACGTTTTCCGGGAGGTTGGTGGCGTTTTAAGTATCGAATGTAACTTGGCACGGAAAGAAGGAAGACTGTACAAGTTGTGTAAATGCATGGATTTTAAATGAAGATATTAATTTTCCGAGAATTTCGGGAAATGACGCGCAGTTGGCGAAAACTTTGAATTACTAAGCTATATTTTATATTGATAACGACAAAGTGACATTGAATAATATACAATTGTTCTTCTTGGCAATGATAATAACGAGCACGTGAATTATTAACATACAAATGGAAACTGGAATGCCGCCGTTCGTCTGAGACACAAAGTTCGATGTACTAAAGTTACCTACGTTCACCTAGAAACGTCAACAAAGTGAATATAAATCAGAGGATGAATTCGGTATGATCAAATGCACTATATTTTTCAAAGCTATCATTGAAGAATATTGAACAATATTTAAGCGTTCGCCATTAATTTATCACCCGTAATAAGATTAAAGAAAATCAATTCCTTGTATATAAAAATATGATGAATATTCAATTCCGCAAATGAACAGTTTGAGGTCGAACGTCGCCCGAGAATCAATACATCCTTTCCGCGAAGCTCTCTCGCCTTAAAAATTTCAGTTCCATAGACGCGCGGCGGCGAGCCGGCCGGGTAACAAAGCAGCGGCAATAACCTTTAATTTCGCCTGTTCCTCTTCCGGCGGCGTCCCATTATTTACTCTCAATAGAAAAATACGGAAGTGCATCCAATCGATATAGCCTCGCCGACTCGAGGCCCCCGACAAACAAGGCGCCATTTCTCTTCCTCGACTCCTGGGGAACTTAACGCGGGACAACCGCGAGTGAGAGAGAGAGAGAGTCCGCCTCGAAAAATTACACCGCCATTGTGCCACCCCGGCGAGCACTCGAGAGACTCGAGGAAAATTCGCACGTGTATATATGTGTGTGTGTGTGTGTCTGCGTGTGCATCGAGCGGAGGAGGAGGGAGAAATCAGCGATTGAATTTTGCCGTCGAGCGAAAATCACTTTGCGATCTTTCGCGCTCTGTGTGTGCAGCTCGGCGAGCTCCTGGGAAAAGTGAGGCGCCGGATCGAGGAGAATGAGGGGAAGTTGCCTGTCCTGAGGGAAGAATTCCGTTGTATTGTGTCGGAGAAAGGCTTATTGTTTACGCGCGAAAATTAAAATTTTTCTTGTTTTTTTTTCTATGTGAGAGGGAAGGGTTGTTTAGGTTTTTCATCGTTGCGGAGTCTCGGAAAGCTGAAAGAAAACTGAAGTAAAAGGTTGCACAAATTCACCCATTTTCGTATATTTCTACTTTATAATAGACACAATAATATTACTTAAATATGTTAATACACTCAATATGTTAATATCACTTTAATATGCTAATATTTCGTAAATCTACTTTATATTAAACGCAGTTACTTTATTATGTTAATATTTCAGGTTTTCGAGAAAAACAACAAAATTATAAGCTTTTCTGGAATTTATAAATATATAAAGAAGTCAAATTTGCAATTGAAAATGCGTACGGTTAACATCGTGTCATTGTTGTAAACTAGTTGTTCTAACTGTTTTATCTCGTTTCCGGTGTAGTTTACTAGTTTAGGAGTGCGGAGAATGTAATTCCCATTAGAATAATAACTCCTTCCTCGATCGTAAATAAATTACAAGTAGTCCCAATGCGAAAGTTCAAACGTGAATCGTTAGCATACCACAATATCGAAAATAGCAATCACCTAAGCGATTACACTCGCCGGCAACCTTAATTTCCGATAAAACATTCATTACGCCTTTATTGCCCTTTCCAGGAAACGTTTAATACCGAGATGCAGTTTTAAGCAGACCTTTATTCCCCCTTTCATCGAACGCCTTCCCTTACAAATTGATTCTGCCGTTCTCGTAAATTCCAGCGGAACGCGAATCAAGGTAAACAAAGAATTCGAGATCAGGAAAGCGTGCGAACGGCTGTTTCCCCCACTGACGAATCCATTAACGTTCGTCGTACAATTATCATCACCCTTTCCCGGGGATAAAAACGAGCGTCGTTACGCGCAGGCGTACGAGCCTTGACTCGCCCATAACCCTAAACGGGAATCGTTCGCGCGCGCAGATGCAGCTTTTCTGCTTTTTTTTCTTGCAACAGTCGAGGGAGTGCTTTTCATTTTTATATTAACGGCGGAATGCAGCTAAATGATTAGGTTTTGGGAGGTCTTTTTTTAAATTGAAAACACTGTTAATTTAATCATTTTTCTTATAAATGAAAGAAACAAATACATTTATTGCTATTTATAAGCAGCTATATTCCATCTTAATAAAGATTAATGTAGCATATTTCTGGTGCGGGTTAGAATAACCTGTTCTGCAAAATAGTATAAGAAATATTTTTGTAGCTTCAAGGCAGTAGCCGCCACTTAAGAGTTTTTTATCGAAAAAAAAGCAGAGCAAAGAGAATTTCATAGAATAGAAGCATTTAAATTTAATAATAGCTGATTATTCGAGATTTTATCGGTGCAACTTAAAGAGATTGTATTATATAAATTTTATTTTCATAATTTTATGCATCGCCCGGAACGATCGTTAATTAGATCAGGCGCTATTGTAAATTAACAGCATCCGAGTTACAAAATTCGGGAGATGTTCAATTAGCAGAATTAATGAGAAGCCCGCGCCGTAATTTATGAAAGTACTGACAAATAATTTTCATTGATAACGTGAAAGGTGTGCAAACACGTTTTTACCTCCATCTTATAATCAACGATATTCGTAAAATCTCAAAAATCTTTACCGGATAATTTAAATAATTATTTTACAGAAGAAAAATAACATGATTTAAAATCTTGTAAAGTTTCCAGACAAGTAATATTTTGCATTTATTTATTTTGCATCATAATAATTTGCAATATCCGAATTGAAAAATTTTACTATAAAAACATCTATTCCCTTTAAGAACAACCAAAATGTCCGAAGATCCACTTGGAGTTGGCTTCGATTCAGGCACTTTCGCTCTTGCAACGTTCCAGAATGGCGGTTTATTAGATCTTTATGAGCCGGCTGTTTGCGGAAGAGCGGATGTTCCGTTTGGCTCCCGTTAGATTCGATGGGTTCGCCGATTTCTTCCGGAATGGCGGAAATCACAAAAGGGCGGCGTGAATCGAATGTGTCGAGAAGCGCGTCCACCCATTCAATGTCGACGCTTAACTTTTTTCGAGCGTCGCGTATTTTTTTTAGCTTATTGAAAAGAAGAAGTTAAGTGGCCGACTGAAATTTTGTCGCTTTCAAATTTACTGCTTGCGTAGATTCAAAATTATAAGTGAGTTTTTTCTTTTTAATATGATGGGAATGCCATTCCCGTTACTTTCAATTAGTAACAATATATTTGATGATAATAAAGTACATTAAGAATTTGATTTGTGTTTTACACCACATTTTGCAATTGAAATGAGTTTGTTGTTGCGCGCGGACGGTTTACCTCAAACATTGGGCAAAATTACATTTCACGAATAAACAAGAATTTATAACTTATGTTAGAACCTTTTAATCATAATTTGCCGCGACTTTCTGTAACCAAATATTAGCATTTCATCTGCGAAAAGAATTCTGCCCACCCAATTAACCCGAATGGATCATATTATTTAAAGTTTCATGAGTAAAAATTACTTCCCTCTTCAGAGCACTGAGAAAATGAAGAAACGAGGAAGGCAAATAATACAGATTAGTTTACCCTATTACTTTTTTAATAAGGTATAAAACTTGAAACGTCAAAAAACTAATGTGCTTATCTAGAAAAGTAAGGCTTTAATTAAAAGAAGATCTGCTAATGTTCTTTACTTTAGTATAAGAAGGATTCTCATATAGAAATACGTAAAAGTAACTAAGTTTAATTGATTATTATTATTATTGCAGTAATTAGACAGTAATGGTATAAAATAAAATAAAATTCTGAAAAAACATTTTTTTATATCAAATATTCTGAATTCTTCCAAGTTCGTTATACAAATTCACCCGTCACCTCGCAATTTTACACCAAATATTTATCCGCCTGGGGAAAGATCTTTAAAAAAAAAAGTCACCAAAACCTCTCTCCGCGAAGCCCCTAAAAATAAACTTTCCTTCATTCGAGGCCCGAAACAAAACCGCTCAACAGCTCGCCAAAACGAATCCCGGGCAAAGGCGGCAGCGAGTTCTGAAAAGAAGAAGCCTAACCCCGTCGTCGGCGGCGCGCGACTATCGATCGCCCCGCTTCGTTTTCTCCTTTTCTCAAAACTCGGCGCGGCTGGATGCAAAAAAAAAAAAAGAAACAACCAAAGCGCCGCACGTTCTGCACACGTGTCGCTCACACGTGCCCGACAAAGCGGATAGGGGTGAGGAAGGAAGGGGGGGGGGGCAACGCGGGCTTATCCGTTAATGAGGCATAATTATTTCACGCGCAAATTTAAAGGAGGAATCGCGCGTGCGTGTGAATTTGCCGAACGCGGGAGTTGCTGGCTTGGAAAAAAGGATTTTTTCCCGAAGCATTTCAAAGCGGACTCCTTTGAAACATTTTGTTGGGTAGGAAACGTGTTTTTTTTTTCTTTTTGCAAATGTAATCAAAGCTGAGGGTAAGTTAGTTTTGCGTGCTTTTTAGATGCATTATAATAAATAAAGTATAAGTATCCAAGTGCATTATGATTGATTAAGAGATTAATTTATAATTAGCAACTTATTCTTATATTCGAAATTGATTGTTCGAACGTTTTCACAATTAACTACTGCAGAAGTAAGTTCTCGATACTGAGGCATTATAAAGTTCCGCTCATTTATCGAGTGGCGAATTTAATTCTATTTTAAACCTTCATTGGCGGACTACTACTGGAAACTGCTTTCTCATAAAGTTACAACAAGCGACTCGACAACACTCCTCCCGAATCGACGATTCACTTATTTTTTAGCGTCCTTCGAAACAATGGACTAACGACTTCATTCATCGCAATAAAGAAATGCATTTTAGTGCGCTATCTGTTGATGTTCGCCGGAACTTAGTTCGGATTCCGTTAAAGTTACAAAGTTCACTTTATTAAGCTCTTTACTAAGAGGAGTGATCACGCGAAAGCACCATAGTTCCCCGGTAATCCTACTAAATATCGTTCGAACTTAGTCAGTCTGATTGAAAACGTCCCTCTAATGGTGTACATAAGTAACTTACACAAAAGAGTTTTAACCAATAAATTAAAGACTCCCCTTTCGAACTTTAAAATTAAACTAAAACAAAATGGTTAAATCGAACCTTTTAAGGCCCGAAAAATCTCTTCAAGTTCGACCCAATTTTCAGCTTCCGGAACGAGCTCGAGCCTTCCGGCCGGCAAGCTGGGCAAATTCCACGAACGGCGCAGCATTAGCATCGGTGAAAAGTAGCGTCCAGAGCGGGGGGAGGGGGGGGGGCCTCTTCCGGCTCTGGCAATCGACGCGAGACGAGTCCGGCCGGCGACGTGTAATCAAATAAGCCTCTGGACGCTCGGCACGCGACGGATGTGCGCGAGCGCAGCGACAATCAGGGCTCGCCGGAGCGAGTCGCTCTCTCCTGCGCAGCGATGATGTATGAAAGCCATTATCGGCGCGCGCGCGCGCCCGCGTTATTATTGGCTCCAATTTGCTGTGATGCGCAACGACGAGTGTACCTGCGGCCTTTGAACGGCTGTTTTACGAGCGCCTTTTGTCCGGGGGGAAGTCGCGATTTCGATGGGCCGCCGGGTATTTGAGTGGACTTTGAATTAAAGTGGAGGCGATCGCGGTGATTCGGGAACGAAATAATTCCTAAGTTTAACACGAACCTTTTTAAATTTGAAGCATTTATTATTTTATGTAATTTTGAATTTTAGGGCAACGGGTATAAAAGTTGAATGGAGAAGAATCTGCTATGTCAACTGGAATTAACATTTTTGGGGAGTAATTTAAGCCCTTATGAAGCAACATTTATCAAGAAACTGGTGAGTGTGACCTACAGTATGAACAAAAGCTAAATATTCCTTCTGGACGTGCTGGGATTATTAGCCTTAACGAAGTAAAATGAAGGTATTATTATATATTTCAAGGATTAATCTCTTCTAAAGTGCACGTCACTGATGCGACTATTTTTAAGGTCATTTTTATTTCTTAAATATTTATTAATGTGGTGTACCGGCTTACCCACTGACTACCTGACGTGCAAACACATTTGACGTTAAATATTTTCTCAAAATAACAGTGAGAATTCAAATCAAAATTACTAAAATCATTTCAAGACGTGTTAAACCTCATCGAGTGTGTAATTTCTGAATAATGACAATCCAATTCTCACAGACGCAAAAAATATCTTGTTACAACTGATTATGCAATGCCTCTGCTTGTAATGACAGTAACGTCACCATCCGATGACTCAGTCAAGGTAAAAGTTACATGTAAAATAAAACGCATACCAAAGCAAAGTGTTCCGAACCATCCTCCTCTCGCACTCAAAAACTACAACAACCAATAAACCCATCAACAGGCACTTTTTCACTTCACAGCACTCGAGGAACACAGCGCCGCAGCGTCTGACGCTCGATGATAACTCGATCGACGACAAAACGAAATTCTCGCGCCATTTCGCATTTCGTAATTTCCTCGCGAGCGTTTTCCTTTTCACTCGGTGTCGCAGCCTGGGACGCGAGATGCGCGGGCGACTTTGACGCGCGCGGCTACGACACACTTTTTTTTTTGCCGGCTGCCTCTCCTCGGCAAGTTTTTTTTCGCGCGGATACTTGGATTTGATTGACGAGAGGCGGAATGATGTAAACGTGCGCACCGACTGAACTTCGCTCGTGTCTGCGGGCTTCCGCCGATGCTAATCAGAAACTTGATTATTTGCGAAGGATGGAGGTTTCAGGCTTGCTTTTTTTTTGTGGAAACTAGTTTTTTTTTTTTTTTTTTTTCACGAACTAGGTTTTGCAAGTCCTCGGAGCGTTTTCAATATTGCAATGTCATTAATTCGGATTTAAAATAGATACTCGTTTCCAAAAAATTTATTCGATTCGTTAATCCAGTTAGATCTGCTTATTTATTTTAGAATCTTAATATTTTGCAGAATAAAACGAGTACCGCGTTAATGTTCAAAATGAACATTTAAAAACTCGTTTCACTTAAAAAAAACCGACACAAGCACAAACAAAAGAACACCGCACGATGGTCCGTCTCCTTGGGTAAACTTTTCAAACAACCCGCGCACCTCAAAGTGCTGCCTCAAAGAACTCCGTCCAACCAAACTCGACTCTTCGATGCCGCAGTCGAGTCGGGACTTTAGCAAGTCCGCAAAAGCGACCCGACGGTGCCGACCTGCCGCGACACTCTGGGGCTGCCTCTCTCTCTCTCTGTCTGAAAAACGCAGCATCGTCGTCGCCGTCGTCGGGAAGGGAGAAGCATAAAGAGCGCCGGTTCCAGCGTCAGTAGAGAGAGAGAGAGAAGATAATTGTGCGTGCGTCCGCAGGAGGGAGGAAAGCACGTGTTCGCGCTCGCAAAAAAAAAAAAAAAAAATAATAATAATGGAACGCGGGGTAAAAATTAAATACGCGTGTTTAACGAGGATCCGCCGTAGTTACGGGGCGCACAAAGCCGCTCTGCGTGTTTTATTATAGTTACGCGTGCATGCAAAAGTCGGAGCAGAAGCAAAGAGAGCAAGGGTTGCGTATTTCAGAACGCGAAGCCGGTTTTTTTTGCCTGGAAGGAAGGGAGAGAAAAAAAGAGGGAGAGAGAGAGAGAGGTGGTGAATATATTTGAGGGTGCAGGAAGAGGCCCCGGATTCGTGGTTAAAGATTTTACTTTTCGGGCGCACAATTGCTTGTTAAGGGGGTGGATGTTATTAGGGCGGTGCCGCGGAGCGGAAAAAGTACGGGTCGGCGAAGAAGGGGCTCTTGAAGACGCCGACGACTTTACGCTTATTTACAATGCGCTGATTTGTGAAAACGGGATGTTCGCGAAAATCAAAGGAGGTGCTGTTTAAAGGAAAAATAGTGATAAGACAATTTCGCCGACGCAGATTCTGAATGGATATTTTAACTTGGATTATAATGCAACTGTCAAATCATTAGTCACAAACTAAGCATTAATATTGAATGTAAATAAATCATTTTAATAACTAACTAGGCTAGTGTTACTATAATTAAAAACTGAACTTAATTATTTGTAGTGGAATATTGTTTTTAGATAAAAAATAAGTATTATGAAAAAGAATCGAAGTCAAAAATTTTAATGAACTGTTCGTTTCTGGTTATTAATTCGCGAATGCAAATTAAGCGTCGAATACATGAATTAATTACGTTAGGTAACGATTTTAATTAATCACTTGAAAAAGTAATATATTCATTTAATTGACACAACGCGTCCAGAGTGCGGAAGAGGAAGAGAGACAGAGAGAGAGAGAGAGAGAGAGTTGATTTGAATTTATTTTTCGAAGAGTTTTTATTCCCGCCACCTGAGCAATTCTGTCAACGAGCACTGAATCAATAATGAAAAACAACAGGTTAATCTCGAGGGAACAATTACAGTCTCTCTATGCAAATATCAACGACTCTCATTTCCAAACACCGACAATCGGCGCACGCACCGTTTTCGGCTGGGCTTTCGTACTTGACTTTTAAAAGACTTGCCCATCGAATTTTTTAACGCGCACACGAGTGCTTGAAACGTTCATTTGTTTACATCTCTAAAGTACACAATTCGATTGTTATTCGCGTCTAAATAAAGAGATTTTTTGTTTCGAATATAAAATATTATCAATAAAAATATGGAAATTTTTTTTTTCATTGCCATTGTTTTTTTTTTTCCAGGAAACATCTTGCAACTTATAATTATTTTTGTGTTACGATTTGTTTACGGAAATCTTAAAACGGATTTCCTGTATTTTTGCAATTCATAAGCTATAATTAAAAAATTTTTTTAAAAATGTTTAACTTGTGTATGAATTTAAAACACTAGATAGATAAAAACTACATAAATAAAAAGATTATCCACCACTCTTAACCAAACCTTTAAAATTCGTTCAAGGAATTTATAATCCTTGAGCAAAAAAAAAACAGACGGCTGAGAACCAACAAGCGTGCTTCAGCATCTTCCAAAAAGAAAAAAAAACAGCGAAAAAGTATATACATACAAAAACAACAGCAGGGCGAACAAGATAAATAAAGAGACGGAGGAGAAAAAGCCCGAGAAGATAGAAAGATCAGAGAGGCGTAGCGTGAAAAAAGGAAAGATCTGCCTTAGCACAATGCAGGAGCGCCGCAAAAGAAGGGAGAGGCCCGACAACTTGCGGCAGCAGCCGCTTTTTCGTTTTCAGCTACTTTTCAAGGCAAGTTTGAGCGCACCGCGCTTTTTTCGCCGGGGAGCAGAGATGGTTCAGCTCGAGATAATGAGGATGCATAAAATTTGTTTATTATCTGCATTATTCGAGCTTGGATTGCGTGAAATTTTGAATTGCAAAGAGTTGAGGGCGAAGGAGGATGCTTCGCGGAGCAGTTATTTTCTTTTACGTAGCTTTAAAACATCATCGTTGCGCGGAGAAAAATTGTTAGTAAAATTTACTTCAATATTAAATAATCTACTTGTTGCGCCGAGTTTTATTTGCTTATCTTCTTTAAGTTTTTCATAAAATTTTTCCAGATTCTTTTCCACGTACAACTTAATTTTTGAAAGATTTAAAATAAACCGTAAATTTCTAGAATCTGGAAAACAATGCCGTACCTTTACCTGAAGAGATTTGAATTTGAAAATCAAAGTACCACTAGATTAAGTAGAAAAGCAGCAAATGCATCGAAAGGATTAACAACAGCCGCCGGCTTGCGCAACGAACTCTTCGGTCGGCATTATGCAACTCCGCTCTACGGGCGCAATAACCGTTATTAATTCGAGGGCTCCTCGCACTTTTTTCATTAGCGCGTTACGGCCCACCGGTGACACGGATGCAGAGTTACACAATAACCCGAAAGGATCATTTTTTTTTTTCGAGCGCAAACGATACGGTCTTTTTCAATTTCGAAAATTGGGGAGGAGAGCGATCGGCGGGAGGGCAGAGCGCAGTAATTAATGGATGCAGCTAATTTACGCATCGGTACGACGCGGAGTAATTAAAACGGTGGTTTGTATTTATCGAGCACTGATGGATGCATGTCGACGTTCGCTGCGGCCTTCGAATCCGGCGCACGGTGACGAGTGAAGGCTCGCGTGCAAAGATTATCGGCTTTTATTTCGTTCGATCAACTGAATTAGCATCCTAATTTACTAACTATCTAGTATGCTTTTTTTTTCTTGTTTTGAAGAAAGGCTGGATTGTAGTCGGGTATTTTTTGTACTTTATATTATTTTATTTTGTTAAAGGATAAATTGAAATTATGAGGTTAAGTGGAATTTAATGGAATTTTATTAATTGAAATTAATAAATTTCTTATTTTAATAATATTGCACCACTTTGAAAATAATTTAAATGCTTTAGCAAAAAGCAAAATCCGCGATATTTTAATAATACGTAAAAAATTGTATCAAACTTGTATTCAAGCAATATCGCGTCCATAACTCAACATTTTTTTAAAAGTATACGTTATTTTTTCATTCGATTTTGCATTCGAAAATATGGAGGGATGCGCCACTTTTGCCGAATTCGCGAAATTGTTTCGGCGGGAGGAATTGTCACTTCTGAAAAATAGTTGGACTACACAAAGCGCTCCGCGAATTGCGTTCGGCCTATTGTTGATTTTATTTTCGATTCGATTCGATCGGCATCGGGAATTCGCGATTGTTAACTAAACGCCGCGGCCGCGGAACACAAAAACTCGTTTTGTTTATCTTTCCAAATCCGCGGGAGAGAAGAGAGTTAAAATTACGGGTTTACACGGGAGAAATGTGTGTCAGGCTTTGACGCGAGTCAAAATTAAGAGGGAAATGGAACTCTCGATTCCGCTGAACAGCTGTCATTTAAAGTGGAAGAGGGGTAATCCTTTGTCAGAGGGAATCTTAATTGAATCGGAAATTAAAATTTTTAGTTTAAAGAATAATTAGAAATAATTATTTCAAATATTTAAAGAACGATTTAAAATTGTATGCAAGTTGTTATTTGGTTGTTTATAATTTTATAAATATACAATTTTATAAAGATGTTTTCAGGTCCTCAAAAAGGAATATGAAATTGTTAATAACGTATTAGACTCACCCACAGGATTTCAATTTATGTATATCTTACTGGTAATAAAGACTTACCTGTAACGAAAAATTTATATTATTAGTAAAAAATCAATAATAATAAATATATACGTATAGAAAATATTTGTATTATATCCATCAAGATAGATTTTAATATTGTAAACGAATTTTAAACATGTCATCTTTGCATTCTGTCAAATGTTTCAAATTTTTTCCTAAAAATCTCAATCCCTCCGAACACCCTATGCACTTTAACCGAAAAAGTCACCTAGAAAAAGGCCGTCCGAATTTGTTCCACCAAAAATTCGGACACGCGTTTGCCGAACAAAATCCAAAACTGTATTCTCTAAAAAAAAAAAATCGAAACCAGCTCTAGAAGCACGAATATATATAAAATCGGCGTCGAAGCCGAATTGCGCAATGCGCAGGCAAAAATTATTTAGCGCGGCGGGCAAAGAATTATTTTTGGTTCAAAAGCAATTAGCGCTTCGAGAAGAAAGAGCTGAGAGGAAGAAGCCGCGATACGGAGGATTGTTTTCACTTAGCGCGCTCCACTGGCCGGCTTTTTTTTTCTCTCTCTCTCTCTGCCCGCTCGAGCCGAGAATTAACGAGCTCTTACCCCTACTTTTTTCGATTTCGCTTCCTTTCGCTTTTGACGACAATCGATAATTGCGCCACCTCGACGAGGGACTTTAAGGAAGGCTCGCTGACTTGATTGCGACGCCGAGTTTTGATTGCTCCGTCGATTGTTGTTTCCGAGTGAAATCTGCATTTTTGTACTGGAGTCTGAGATTTATTTTAGCATGAGAAAATTGTTTTATTTATCGCAAAAACCATTTTTACATTTTTACCTTATATTATAATTAATGAAACGTGGTAACCATACTGACGCGATGCAATTAAAAATTTGAATTTATTTTGAAATTTTCAATGCTTGTTTTTTCCATGAAAAGTAATTCTTACTTTATATTTCTTTACTTTGAATGAAAACACTTTTATTTTCAATGTCACCCAAGGTGAAAAAACTAAAGCGCGCCTGTACAATATTTCTTTTCTTTCCGAAAACCTTAAAAGAACTGTCTTAAAGGTTACCTCCTTTTGAAATAAACGCGCGGAGCCCACAAAAGCGTCACGGAACAAACCCAGAAATGGAGGCAAAAACGCCGCGTATATAAATAACTGTTTCAACGAATCTTCCAGAATCCACCTCAGCCGCCGGTTTAAAAAGTCCTGTCTCGCTGAATGTTAGTCAGTTAGTAGACACAAAAGCAAGCCGGAGAAAGGATGTTTTCGCCGATTAAAAAGAAGGAGAGAAGCCGTTTTCTTTGTGACACTTTTTCGCGCACCGCCGCTTTTGAACCGACCGCTCTCTCGGCGCATCCTCGAAAAGTTGGTCCTTCCGCGCGGCGCGACTCCCCCTTTCCTTCCTTCCTTCCTTCCGAGCGACGAATCGAAACTAGTCGAGTCAGTACTTGGCTCTTCTCCGAGTACTTTCTGAATTTTCGCTAACGCGAATATCAATGCGTAAAAGGGTTTTCTGCTGTGCTCGCCCAGCTTCTTTCTCATTCTTATACGCGAAAAAGAAAAATGAGTGTGAAAGTTTGTGTCTTTTATCTTAATTGCAGGGTTTTGAAGGTCTATGATTCGCACTCGATTTCGAATTGATTCCAAGTTTCCAGAATAAATTATTTTTTCAAGAAATAAGACCAAGTGTCAACTGCCAGTACTCGGCGAGAAGGCGTTCAAATGGAAATCAATCAATACAAAACTTTAACCCCTTCCAGTATCTCCGGCCGGTGATTTTCAGCCGGTAGACTATAGTCTTAATTGTCACGGAAGTTTCGCATCCACGAATAACGAACCATTCGAAATTCATGAAACGGAAAAAAGAGAAGGAAGAGGCGCAGCGGCAGGAGAAACTATCGAATTTACGAAGCGACTCTTCCCTCCCCCCCTCGCCCCTCTTGGGGGCGAAGTTTCGCCGAAGAAGGAGGAGGGAAAAAGAGAGTCAACGATCTTGGCCGGGCACGCAGTCCGAACCGGGTTTAATTACAATAGATGAATATTCAACGGCAGCGAGAGCGGAGCGCTTCGCCAGATTTCCGCTGCTTTTTGCCGTTTCTTTTTCCCGGCGCCGCTGCCGCCGTCGTCTCTCTTTCCCTCCAGCGCCTCGTTTTCGCTAAATGTATAACTCTTTCGCGTCTCCGTACCTCCTCAATTTACTAGGAGTGCAACCTTAGCCTGCCGCCTTCTTTCCCTCCAAGTCTCCTTTTCACTTTTGTTCGCTATTTTCTCTCGCGGATCCTTCCGCCCTCTTATCTCTCTTCCGCAGATTTTATTTTATTTTATTTTTTTTTTATTTACTTTGCTTTTTCTCCATAATCTTTTCTCGATTGATATCAGCGGAAATTGCATCAACGCTCATTTTATTTATACGATTGATAAAATCGTATTTCAATTTTTACTCGATATCCTTCGATTGTTTATGATTAATAAACGCGTAAAGTACTTAATGAAACATTTTTTTTCGCGATATGCAATTGTGAGTACACAATTATAGTTTTGTATTGTAAATAAACTTTCATTTTTAATGTATTTAATAAATCAAGATATAATGCTGAACTGCTTTGAAGATACATTAAAAGTTTTATTCCACGCGAAAGTTTGATAAAATTTTAACGAAACTTCCAGCAGGCTATGCTACTTTTTACTTAACAATAACAATAGCATTATTAAACGCATAAGCGCGCAGTACAGAATTAGTTCTGTTCGTGCATAAAAGACTACCCTCGCAAAGGAGTACAAGAGAGAGGGAGAGAGAGAGAGAGCGGTCATTCAAAAAAGCGAAAAAGCCTGCGAATTTGCAGAGAAAATTTTTTCCGCCTCAGTCGGTCCTCGTAGCCCACATTCATTTTTTCCCGGCTCTCTTTCTCTCTCATTCGGACTCTCATCGTCCCGATTCTTTTTCCCGCAGACAGGTGTACAGCGTATACGCGGCTCTCGCTAAGGGCTCCGAAGAGCGAAGCAGAAAAGGGGAGAGCGCGCGGCGGCTTTCGCTCGAGCGCGAAAAAGTTCGCCTTAATTAATTCTACAAAAGTGGAATCTTCGTTAACGCCAGTTTACGCTAATTAGGACAAATTAAGGGATTTCTCTCAGACCGCTATTCATCTTTTTTTCTCTCTCGCTCTCGCTCTCTCTCTCTCTCTTTCTCCTTCCTACTCCCGTGTGCTTTTCTTCCTCCACGGAGCGCGAGGGAGCCGTGTTTTCTCCTTCTGCTTTCCGGGGGTGCCGAAATCGAATTAAGGACTGTATTAGGAGGCAACGGCAGAGCAGGAGTGGGCATTTTATGAAAAATGCAACAGGTTTACCGAGTACTTGTGGAATTGGCATTCCTAAGTGCTCCCCGACACTTTATATATACGTAAATATGCGATTTTACGACACGACTCGCGCAAGTGAGTCCGGCTACGTGGGAGTAGAAATAATTGAAGGCTCGAATTTTGCGTTCCAACGGACTGATCTCGGCAATCTCTTATTAAGGAAGTTATTTGCTCCAATTAGACGGCCGGCCGACGCAATCGCGTTAAATATCGGCAAACACCATTCAGAACTGTCGGTAACAACCGCGAAACCGTAGCCGGTCGGGGCGGACACGGCGAAGCGGCTAATCGCGTAAGCCCGAAAATGCAAGGCGAGACGCAGCTGTCGAGAGTCGCTGGAAAAGCGCCGTCCGGATTTCCGGAGCAAGGCAACAGCAGCGGCGGCGGAAGCGGCAGCAGCAGCAGCAGCGTCAGAAGGGGGCCTCTCTGCTTCCGCACTGCTCGTCCCGGCGAAGCTGCTGCAGCGACCGAACGATTGAAGCGAAATTGCGTTTATTTGGATTCCAAGTGCCCGGTGAATCGTCAAACGCGCGAGTTCGGAATTCAAACACAGAACGCGCGCGCGCGAGAGAGAGAGGGAGAGAGCTTCCGCCGGCTGGCTTATGTACGCGCAACTACTGCCGCGGCATAGCCGGTATTTGAGTTGTAACGCGAGGGAAGCCGAGCGCTCGCATTCCCTCTGTGTCTGGGCTCTCTCGCTCGCTTCTTCGGGGGGGAAGGTCCGCACCGTAAACACTCCGAGAATGTTAAATCTCGGCGATAGAGTATTCCTAGTTTGTAGACCAATCTGTCTATCTCTGAAGCTTCATTCGAGACCATCGCCGACGGTACGTCAGTGGGGTAGCCGATTTATCTCTCCTCCGGAGCTGCTTTTTTACTTTATGACGTCTCGGGGCTTTAAATGCAAATCACACGTAGCCTCTTTCGGTCTCCAGAAGCAACAGTAGGTATTGTTTGTTTATTTCTAAGATATCCTTCTAAAGACAATAGTTTTCTTGTCTTAAAGATCCAATCAGCTAAAACGCAACGAACCTCTTTTCAACATTCATAAACTTCCACGCGGCGGCGCGCTTTACGACAGCTTAAAATTCCGTTTTATTTCCCGTCAATCGCAGGAGCGCATCGCGCCTTCACAATACCGTAAACGCCATACGACCGCTCGCGGCAGCCGTCATTCGCTCGTCGGTATCGTCGGACGCGCGATATTTGGAGCATCGCCGAGCTTTTCTTCCCGGGGGCGCTTCTCGCCTCCCTTTCAAAAGACACTGCGCTCCGGCGTCTAACGAGCTCTCTCTTGTGCCTGAAACGAAGCGCCGTCGTCGTCAGCGGCGGCGGGCAGAGGCCAGGAAAACTCGTAACTGATTTTAGCGCGACACGCACCTAAATAAGCAATTAAAGCTCGTATAACTCATTTGTAGAACAACGTTCGCGTTTCCCCGACTTAGTCCTGCCTTCCTTCCCGTCTGAGCTTCCTACCTGAGCCTCGCCGCGCCGAGGTTTTTGCGCACTTCGCCGTTCATCCAGTTTCAAAGAGGCACCGAGAAATTGCGGTAACTTTTGTCGCTTATGTATTGTTTTGTCTTTGATTATGACGTAGAAAAATTACTTTTCAAATGATTTGTTTTTGTAAGCACATTTTGCAATGTAGGCTTATTTTGAAAGATTTGAAATTTCGTTTATGGTTTGAATGGTAGTCAAATTTTTGTTTGAATTGCACAAATGATAGCTTAAATTCTCTTATAATTTGTAATAAATCGCTTACTCCGTTTAGCAATATAAGCAGGGCGATTTTCTAAGTAGTTGTATTACGGAAAATTATGGCTTAAGCTACGTAGAACCAGTTGTTAAGCTTTGAAAGTAGCTAAAGCAGCGCCTAAACTAACAAATTCTAGAATGGCGAGTTTCCTCTCTCCCTCTTCCTCCCAAGAGAGACTGCTTAATGTTTATACAACACCAGACTCATTGGTACGTTACTACGCCAAAACAACAGGAGAAACGATCAAATGAGGGTTAATTTGCTAAAGCATCAAGGAAAAAGGAAATTAATACCAAAAGTTTTTCATAAAAATAGCATAGTTATTATAGTGATCGTGAAGTTTTTAATCGACAAGTTGTAATTATTAGTCGCATAGAAAATTTAATAATGTAAAAGAATTTTACTTGGTAGCCTATAATTTTCTCTTTTCTTCTGTCTTTTATCTTAATTTTTCTTTCACGTTATACTTTGTTTAAAATAAAGTATTATACTTATTAAAGAATTTTAAAAGACTCGGTTTTCTCAAGAATATATGTATAAAAAATCAATATCTACGTTATTTTCTAAAAAATAAAATCCAACTCCTTAAAGGCCATTCCAGTCGTCAATCCTCGCAGGTCAAACGCATTCGAAGACCGAAGGGAAGAACGAAATTCCGACGGTAAAGCGGCGTCTCACAGGCCTCCAAGGACCGCGGGTCAATTGATTCCTCTCCCATCAGTGCGTCGGTTTTACGGCTTGTAAAAACGCAGCCGCAGAGGTAGTCGATTCGCAAAAACGCCCTTTACTCCCGCGGTATATTTCATTTCAGCCGCCTTGACGGCCCTTAAAACAATCTTAGGTGTAAAACTCGGCGAATATCGAGAAGCCATGGGGCAGTAAAGCATAAGCCTCGCGACCTCCGCGCGCTTTCATTCGAACAGTTAACGCGAGTCGTAATAATTTAACGAGGTAATAATTTAAATATTCGCGGGCCCTTTACGAGGAGGGACGAGCGGCGAGAGAAAAGGGCGGCGAGGGCTCTGTGAAAAAAAGAAGCGGGGGAACGCAATCAAAAGGCCTCCTCGCGAGAGAGTCGGCCCGAAACAATGGACCCCCGAGCTGAGAAGCAGGCTGGAGAAAGTACTGGGAGATAGCGGGGAGGAGGGGGGGGGGCGGAGATGGGAAACGAGTCGCTGAAAATTCGAGCGCGCGGAACTCGCCTGATGAAATTATGAGTTTCCGCTGAAATATATTGCGAGGGAAAGTGCGGAAAAATGATGTGCAATATCGCCGAGGAATTTCGCACAAGCGGGGATCATTAAAAGTATACTTTCGAGCATTTTTAAGTGGATTATTAATTGCGATAAAGAGTGTCTTCTACTTCGTAAGGGCTTACTGAAATTGAGGTCTAAAATTGCTAGAAAGCTACATTTTAAAATTGTACTTCTTCGAAGCAGAATTTAAACGGAGACAAGGTAACAGTAGCTGGAAAAAAATCGAACAATTTCTTTCGAGCTTTGTAAAAGAGCAGTATCTTTATTCTCGTGCAATCGGGGAAGTTCAGCGACCTCAGCGCGACGAGGTCCCGAAAGATTTACTTAAAACCAAATCGATCCTTCCCACAAAATCAGCTCTCGCGGCTAATATATCCCAGGAAGCGGAGAAGACGTCAGTTTCTTTGCTCCGGTCTCGGGCGATACCTCCCGATCGATGATCCCGAACTGTCACGGGTTCTTCAAAGTCTCGGAAATATTGGCTGGCGCGTGTGTGCCCGAGCTAAGATAACACAGCGGTCTCCACTCTGCGCGAAATTGACACCGCTGTCGGGCGCGAATGACGATCGATCCGCGCGGAGGGATATGTATTTCGTTCGAAAATAACGATGTTTATTATTATATATAGCAACTTTTTCAGTGCTCGATCATCTGCACTTACGATGACGATCGCCGGATTTTTCAGTTAACGCTTGCAGTTCTTGCGTTGAAGAACGAGCTAAGGTGGCTGGAGGTAGGATAAATCAGCGCAGAGTAATCCGATATCTCCGGCTTCCTCTGTTTATGTTCCGCTGATAATCTTCGTAATCGCAGATGCTTGCTTGATTATTCGCGGTAAAATTGAGATACCGTCATTTTCGAGGGAAATATCTCTCTCTGTGATGAACTTGCCTCTACGGAGGACTAACGCATTCATCGGGCGTTTAATGTAACCTTTCGCGAGAGGCGGGATATAATGCGAACGTGCTCTTATGGTTGTGCACCTGAATTCATATTGATAAATAAGGAAGTTTTATTAAGCTCTCGTATCTTGACTTTGCAGCTTTTTTCTATATAGGCTTTTCATATTGTTTGTGGAAGTCTGATGGTGAGTGGTTTGCTCGATGATTTTTAGATTTCGTCAAGAATTCATGTTTATATAAACACTTAATTAGAATAACGTATTACGATATTCGGTAATGATTACGTAAATATTACAATCTATTTGCGCTTACGATCTCTACACAAACCAAAGCAAATATTGCCTACGTAAATACATCACTTCCCAACTCACCCCTAATTGCTGGTGCCACGTGTACGAAATTCGATTTGATTCGGTAACACTAATTTGAGATAACTTTGTCTCTCTCATTCACGCTGCACTTTACTATTGCTCCTGAAATTACGATTAATGCACCTCAGACAATCGAATTCAGGAATGGGCTTCGCGACGCAAGATAACGCAATTCGCGTTGTACTGCGCGAGGAATTAAAAAGTAAACGCTTTTCCGAGCGTAATAGATATGCATTTTTACGAAAGTAGCGCGAAGCGGCGGACATTCGTTCGGGCTGGAAATTTTCTGGCGAGTTTCGTTATTAATTATTCGTTCGGGACGAGGATATCGGCGATGAGAATTTACGAGCGGCGGAGTCACTGTTCGCGGCTTGTTAAAAAAAATGAAATATCGGCTGCTCGCAGCTATAAAAAAAAATTTGTTATAGCAGACAGCTGCGAATTCTATTCCCTTTTATTCTGCTTCGAAAAAGGACAGTTTTGAAATGAATCGCTGTAATAAGATGTGTAAATTAATTACTGATACGATCACAAAGGTATTCTAATGTCATTTTCTTTTGGGGAAAAATAAAAATTAAATAATCACCGTAAATTGCACTGCATTTTAAGAGAAAAAATCAGTAAAATTTATCACTATGAACATCAGCCAATTATTACTCTTGTTAGCACACATGTACCGAAAACTACTATTATAAATAAGCATAACGTACAATCTTTGTTTCTAACCAGTCAAACTAAACACTTAACAAAAGTAAATGAATCCTCTTTCAAAAGCGAACACCGACGAACGAATTCCAGGAAGAATTTCTAATTAACGTCAAAAAATTCGAACGAATGCGCGAAAAACAAAAAAGCTAAAAGCGCGCACTCCATCAAAAAGTAGAAAAATAAAACGCGAAAAAAGGCCCCTCGCGCGAGGGAGAAAGAGAAGGAGAATCAAGCGGAAAGAGGAACAAATAGAAATTTTGATTACTCGGAGGCTAGTCTGATTAATCGTGCGAAACTATTGCGCAAAGTGTTTTCGAATGGCCGTTGATTTATGTATGGCTCGGCCCCGTCCAATCTGCCGGCGGCGCGCTTTTTTTTACCCTCTACACCTCGCCCCGGCCGCTTTTGCCCTCCGCTGGCTGCAAAGCAAATGGAGCTATTTTCTCCTCGTTTAAGCGAATCCCCTACTCCGCTGTCGCCCGCCCCGCTAAAAAGCCCGCCGTGATCCCGCAATTTCTATCGTCTTATCCGCAATTTATCCTCTCTTTTACGGAAAGCGGGCGGGCGGCTGCTGCCGTCGATCCTCTTTTTCCGCTCTCGCGGAGCTGTAATTTTGGACCTTTCATTCAATTGCCGCCTCCGGATTGAGAGATGATGCGCGGCGGCTTCGCCCCGAGCGAGAATTTTTATGGGACCGCTCGAATAATGGATGGCTGCAGCTGAAAGATGGCCCCTTTTACGAGCTTTGCGAATTGTCGAACTACACGCCGAAGTAGGCTCTATTTTTTTGCGGCAATTTCTTGATAAAAGTCTAAATAAAGATGTTTAAACAGAAGAGTTATTTTCGGTTGGTCAGTCATTTTATAACTTCATCTATATAACTGACGTATTTACTGCGTCGGATAGTACATAAATTGCAATCTATGACCGACATATAGATTCACTATCCAAACTTTCAGGTTCCTAGTCGATGTTTGATGTTCGATGGACAATTCACTTATGGTAAACTATCGGGGAGGGTTTTCAGTGGATTGACTGGAATTTCCAGATGGCTGCTTGACATACATTGACTTATTTGAACGGCTTTAACACTGTCTTAGAACTCTCGAAACACGAACAAAAGATTTCTTAATAATAAACGATAATGCAGGAGGAAAATGTTAAAAATTTCACCAATATAACACTTATTCGGAAAAAGTTTGAAATTCAAGACCGCAGGATTCAATTCAAAGCTGCTTTACAAGAGGGAACTTTGCATTTGTGTACCGTTAAAAGTTTTACGAAAGTTTCGTGCAACAATCTTACTATGAAACTGTATTTTTGTTCTAAATATTTGTTCTAAAGTTCGAATGCAAATGTAACTTTCAAAAGATCACGTATCCTAAATAAATAGATTTTCGATGTTTCAAGCAAATCCGTTTATTTTAAAGGAGAATTTGATTTTATAGATAAACTTTTTTACGAAGAAAATTAATTTTTACATATTGGTTATATCCTCCGTATTTCGAAAATCAGCCTAATAAAATCAAAGAAAACTCCCTGAAAACCAGCGAAACTCGAGCCAACAAACATTTCAAGCAGCGCGTCTGAAAAACTCTCGAGCAGACAGGCAAGTTGCAGCTCGAGCGAAGAGACACGACGTCAAAACGCCGATCCGGCAGCATCTTCGCCGCGCGGCGAGAGAAGCCGCATACGCACGGAAAGAGTCGGAGGCTGTATTGTGGCGAAGTATGTAGCGAGGAGACGGCAAAGCCAAGAGCGAGCGGCGGCCGCTCTCGAGCCTGTATCGCGCCCGAGCCTTTGCCGCTCGGCGGCAGGAGAGCTGCTACACGTGCTTCGAGTATCATCGACCTCGCACCCTTCAGCAGGGGTTAGGGCAGATCGATCGGCCCGAGTGTATGCCCGCGTCGAGCTCGAGCACGTCGCCTATCCGCCGGTCATAAACAATTAAATATTGAGCGATCCGGCGGTGTTCACTTTTCGAGAAATCGAGAATTTTTTTCGGATGGTTTTTTGTTTTAAAATTTAGCGAATTCTCAATACGAACCAGTGCAGTTTTTTTCATTGGCCAATTTACGCGAGTTTTAAGAAATTAAGGTTAATTGAAAAAAATAGGCGCACTGCAGAATTGTGTTTCAAATTTCTTTTTTCAAAGTCGGATAGCATCAAAAGTAGTACTTCAGAAGAAATTTAAAAAACTAGGCTAAGCTGTGTAATAGTAAAATAAAAAAGAATTTTCATTTTCCAGCAGTAGGGTTAATTAATTTTTGTTATGAACCAGTTAAGACAGCTTCTTTAAATTCAAATTTAAACTTTCAGTGCGCTACGCTACCAGTCCTCTCAGAGAATAAACGTCACAGTCCTCTTAGAGAAAGCAACCCAAAGCACTCAGAAAAACTAAAGTTTACAGTTCCCAGTCTCCTCCCAATCATTTGAAAATCAAGTCCGACTCCCTTCGCTCTTCCCTTCCACCGAAATGACAGATTCACGAGACGCGCAGTGAAAAAACCAGAGGCACTCGCTCGAAACTAAGTCTCCGCTTGAATTCCAAACGAATTTCACCCCCAAAAGAGAGAGGGAGGGAGGGGGGAATGCGCCTCGGGCGGACAGCGAGGCTAAACGATCGTACGTGACGAAGAGGAGTCGACTTTGATTCAGGCAGTGACGATTCACTTAACGAAGGCGTTGCGGGAATTTATGCACCGAGGCTTACGGCCCGGGAATGGATCGTCATTCTGAGCTGCGAATTCTGGGGTTTTTGGGGTTTGCGGCCGCCAGCTATTCGACGAACAGGGCTGCCAATTTTGTGGAAAATGTTATTCGATTGTGGCTTTCCATTTTACGGCCGATGGCGTTGGTAAAGAGTAACGTTACTTATGCATTATAAGCGCTTTTGTCATGATAAATTTTTACAATTGTTTTAAAAGTATTCTATTCAGTACAAATGTAGTAAAATCTAGATTTTGAAGGAGATAAATATTTCGAAAGTGTTTCTTTTATCTTTATTTTGATGTAATTTTGATACGTTTAGTAGTTGATCCTTTATTGTTTTTTGGTTTTTGCATACCTTTTATTTACACGTTGCGTCGCGAATGTCAACATTTTGAAAATAGACGCATCTAGTTATATTTATTATAAAATTGAAAATATTTTTAGAAAAAAGTGAAACATTAAATTTAGTAGAAGATTATTTTCGCCAAGGTAAGATGAGAGTCTGCATATTTAATTTAATAAATGTGAAAACAATATCTAGTACGACGTACATTTTACAACAATCTGTGCAAGCATATTTCTTATTTGCATCCTGGGATAAGTAATACTTTCAGAAAAGAGTCATGTCCCGCCAAGGGATTTTATCTGCATTAAAAATATTACAAATCCCTTTCTTATCCGAAGAAAATGATCCCATTTTAGTCTTGGGTGTTCAGCATCAGATTTTTAATAATCTAATGTTTTCCAAAAAATTTTTGAAGATAAGAAAACAAAATACACAATTTTCCTCAGCTTTCGCCGAAATTTAAAAATAAGCAGTCTTCTTTAATTCAATAAATACTTAAATAATTAAAACTAATATCCGATTAATGAATTCCGGCCGCAGATGTTGCTTCAAAGCCGCAGAAACGGTTAATCCAACCGTGAAAATGTCGTCGAGAGAGTGCGGAATAGCCTCTTGAGCAAGTCCAACATTTTTGGGATTCCCACACTTGAGCGCCAAAGTAATAAAGTGACGCTCGCGCCTGCTCGTAAAAGCCGAGAGTAAGCGTCCTCCTCGCCGGTTTGAAGCGCGCGGGGAAGACTTCGAATTTTCGCCGGCCATATTGCACGTTTTCGCGGGGGCTCTTGTCGTTTGTGTGCTTGCTTGTGAGTGATAGTTTTAGGGTTATGGCTTGTGCTAAGATTGTTGGTCGAGTGAATCGATTTACTTGAAGCTGAATGTGGATGGTTGCGGTTATAGAATTATATTTCGAAATTTTCAATTTATGTAAGACCATTTACAGAGCTGCATTCTCCAAATCAAAATCTAATATTTCTGCAAAAGTAAATTGATTAAGACCACGCAACTGGTAAAAAAAAGTTGGTGTACGGATAATGTATTATGTTTGTAAATTAGGAACGCACAACAATTTGCACAAATTATATGTTTGCTCCTCTGGCTCAAAATTTTATACGTTCGTATTCACTGCAATTATATGTAAGACTAAAACCACCATTATTCGTTTCTAAACTTCCTTTCGCCTATGTAGGAACAAAAATTGTTTATACTACTAGTTTAGTCATTCTACGATTTCTATATTAAGCATTTCTTAATTCAAAATATAATTGTATTTCTTTCTGATGTAATTTTATCCTTCTTTAAAATAAATATATAGGAAACATCATTTCATGCAATTTGAAATAAGGTCCACATTTCATTTTACAAGAATAAAAGATATCACTCATTTTGATTTATATACTATGTAGTTTCTTATAAAAGAAGAACCTTTTTCAAGTACTTTGAAAAAGCAGCAAATCTATAAAAAAAAAGAACCCATTTCAAGTGCTTTGAAAAAGGTAAAATTATTCTCACTTCAAATGATACTTTCCCACTAAAATGTGAAACGGAAAATAGTCAGTAGCCGAAGCGAATGTATACTGCGCGACTGTAAAGTATTTCGGAAGGCGAATAGAAAAGGCAGAAGTGAAAACTGTCAATATTAATCTATCAAGCAGCACTTTGCACACTGCCAGCGCCTTCATGTCAATACGAAGAACAAAGATTTTTCATTTTCGCCACTTCCCCGAATGTATAACCCCGCCGATGCAATCGATACATCGCGAGCCTCGAATTCAGCCGCTCCAAGTAGTCAATATCCTAACAAAGACGTACCGCCGAAATCGAGATATAAATAAAAAAAAAGCGTCGAGATTGAAAGGCGCAACAGGAATAAGACGCGCCGCCTCTGGAAAATGGAAGGCGCGAGGCGTAAAATTGCTTTCTCGCTCATACAGAAAGGTCGCTCCGTTGACTTTAATCAAGTCCGGAGCACAAAATATCAGCTTCGATTTCAAACCTCTTTTTCGCGAGGCCTCTGTTTTTGCAGGCAAATTTTACTTTTAACTTTACGATGAAGTTGCGTAACGGCGCTCTTTCAGTTTGCATGGAAACGCTGTCTTTCTCCCTTTTTTCCTCCCCTCCTCGCTTTTATACTACTTTCCTCGCATTTTCCACTCGCGCTCGTCCTTTTCTCGGGAGATCTTCACTGTAAATCTTGTTTCCCCGCTTTCACGTTCCCGCTACATTGTTTGCACTATTTATGTCCTGCGTCTCTCTCTCTCCCTCTCCCTCTCTCTTTATTTTACAAATTTTCTTTTTAAGCGATGCATATTCATCTTGTCGCGATTTTTACTCCGAAACTCTGTCTAGCTGCTTTCCGCGTTTTTCTTATTTAACTTATGCGCGCACGAGTCTTTATAAGGAAACGGGTAATGCGCTCAAAAGAATAAATCGGAATTAAATGCCGCGCGTCGTTTTAAAGAACATTTATTCAGTTATTTAGTTTTGTAAAGCGTCCCGTTAAATTGAGTTTTTATAGGTACAATCGTGCGGCTTTCTCTTGTTAAAGGTATAAACGCGGAAAACCTAAGTTTCGAAATTGAGTTATTATTTTGAAAATTGAGGTTGACCTGTTTTGTGTAAAGTTCATTGTTTAATTCTCTTTGTTAACGGACTGGACGAAAAATTCGTATATTTTAGGTGAAGCATTTTCGCGTTGCACAGAACTTGTCTTTTTAGCATTTGTTATCGTTATGAAGTTAAACGTTTCTTTCCGACCGTAAAAAAAAAGAGGGATAAATTACAATTTTTAAACTTGCTTGAGAGAAGCTATTTTTCTGCTTCCATCGCGAGCATTTAACAAAACCCGTTTTTAAATTAAAAAAAATACGAAGCATAAAAGACGATGTTTTAGTGGGCAGTAAAATTGTTTTTCCACAAAAAGTCTTTTAACTTGAGAACACGAACTGTATTAACAAACCTTGTTTTCATCGTAGCACTTTTTACTCTATTTATCTTTCTAAAGAAAATGCTTTCAGAACGAACGAAATACTGTTGATAATTTTCCTAATTTTTTATTTACTTTATACCACAGTTGATGCAGGCTAACTCAAGCTTTTGCTTCATTATCACAATATACTTGCAATGCCAGTAAAGAACGAAACAACTCCCTATCAATGATAAAGCTTCCGAAAGCTTGCTGCTTTTAATATCGGTCAGTCAAAGCTCAGCAAACCGTCAAAACTTGTATCAGGGCTATCGGCACGAAGCCAATTCCAGCTCTCTTTGCGAAAAAAAGGTCAGTGGCGGCAGCATCCGGACTTATCAAAGGCTCGGCTGGTGCAAGGAGGGAGAGAGAGAGAGAGATCCGATCGGCGTGTCAGCGGCAGCCTTTTTGCGCGTCGCATGAATACACAATGTAACGAGAGCTCCTGCGAGCGACACGATAGAACGGAAGGAAGGCGGAGCGTAAAAATCGCGGCCGAAACGCTATAAGGGCTAGAGATAGCGGGAATGGAAGGCTTTTAACGGATGGAATAAACGCGCAGTTTTCTGTGAGAACCCGCGAGCCCAGACTCCCCGCTCTCTCTCTCTCTCTCCTGCATGCGCCCTTCGAGATTGTTTGAGATGGTCGTTTTAAGCGGCGAATAAAACGAAATCGGAGGGAGACTCGGAGGTGAGGCTGGATTTTTAAAGTTTAGGCTTTTCGGAGCTGATTTTTTAGATTTTGTTGAGGGAACGGTTTTAATGAATGCTTTATTTATTAATTCAAAATTTTTTAAAATAAATATTTAAATTTTAATCTTCAAAAATCTGTATTTTTAAAAATGAACTTAAGTTTTAAGAAAATTCATTTGCTCTCTTTGGATAAAAATGTACGATGCTTATCATTATAAATGATTCAATTTTTTATCTTACTCACCGTATAGTTAAAATTCGTGTAGGGTTATTGTGAACTCACCTGGAACAAAAAGAAATTGATCATAAGTAAACAGTTTTATACAGTTTATTATAAAATTTATTTAAATTACTAGATTAGAGAAATAAAATATTTTAAAATATGTGTTTTATTAGAAAAAAAAATCACCCCAAGGCGCCTTCTACGCGCAGATTAAAAAAGAGCTTCACAAAAGAAACTCCTCGAAGCAGAAGCGTAAACTTGCAGCATCTCATAAAGTTTGCTCGACACACAAAGAAAGGCTCTCAATACGTTCTCGCCACCCACTCGAAACTCCTCGAAAAGTACATCTATCAGTCGCGCCGCAAACTCCCTCGGCAAACATCGCCGTCAATCCTCCGGGTTACTTCATTAAGCCGATATATAACCATTTACATACTAATTACCATTCTCGTCAACTAATCCTGCAAACCCCTCGAGACACTCCTCTGTCTCTCTCTCTCCCTATCTCCCCGTTCAATAATCAATGTCAAAATTCGATATGCGATCCAATTACGTGACTGCGGCAACAAACACCGTTTTTCGGGTCGAAATCGCTGTTGATCGTGCGGAAGGTTACCCGGGACGCCCTCCGAATTTGATTTCTCAATTAGAACGCGTCGAACTCGCGGGTACAAGTTTGTCTTGCGCGGCTGACTTCCATCCTCCTCTCCCCCTATTATCAAACCCTTTGACGTAGCGCGATTTCTCCCCTCCCTAAAGGCAGCTCGGGGCTTGCAATTGCTGCCGCTGCACCGCCATTGACGATGACACAGATGCATGTGTATGAGAATTCTGAATCGATGAAACTTTGACAGTTTGTTACCGACTTTAAATTACGTTCTCGTGATTGGGCTTTGTGAACGAAGTAATTTTCATTCGGGTGGAATCTGAATTATCAGCGGAAAAATAATTTTTGTACAAAGTGATGTAAGCTAATAGTATTTATTTGCGTTTAATGAGAAATAAGAGCTAATATTATTTATTTGCGTTTAATGAGAAATTATTTACAGATATAATTTATGAAAAGGTGTATATAGCTAGTTAAAAAAAAAGTAAAAAAACCTCTCATTAAAATTAATTTTTTAAACAAAAAGTAGGTCTGAAAATTTTCTGCGATGCAGATTAAGAAAATCCAGAATTGCGCACACAAGAAACTTGTAGCAAGGCACTTGCAGCACGCGAGCAGCTGCATTCACTTCGGGTGAAAATAAAGAGCGAGAAAGGCCAAAATAAAGGACGATGAAATCTTACAAAGATGGTAAACAAGGAAAGCCCGGCCAATTCCATCTCCTTTCGAAGCCGCGCAACTATATACGTGCACGTGTTTGTCTGGTAGGAGTGGCGTGTTTATACGTACGTCGAAGGCTGCGCTTCTTGACGATCTCCTTGTGTAATTAGAGGAGAGCCAGGGTGCAAACGCCGTTTGAAACTCGTGTTCACGCAAACGCAAACTGACTGTAATTGACAAACAGGCACGCGGACGTACACACACACACACACAAGTGCGCTCCCGCGCCACTCGTCGAGATGTAAAAACTCGAGGAGATATAAATAAAACGGGAGTGTTTGGCTGAGACGGCATATTTCGCGATGATTTTTAGATCGGAAAGAAGAAATTAGAGTACGTACTTAGCTTTTGAAAGCGTTTACCGCCGCTGCCGTTCGTCTGCTCTAGCAAGTTTTTTAATTTTGAAAAAAGCGAGATCGATCGCCAGGTTTTTTTACATTGTAAAGTAACATTTTAACTTTTATATTCGGAGTTTGAAGTGCATTTTATAGCTTGGCTATACCCTTATTTTTTTGTAACAGTTTTGAGAAGTTACCAGTTTTTTTTCAGGTATAGCTCGCATTCAAGGGCCTTTTAGATTATTTTACCAACTGCTGTAAGGCAACAAAGCAATGTTAGTGATTCAGAAAGCATTTTTCCCCGATTTAAAATTTAGCATTTATAAGTAAAACTACAAATGAAACGTTCGTCGTAAAATGGTTATTTAATCGTATAATCGCGGCAGCATGCTTAATAACAGTCGTACATAATCCCAAACATAAAAAATATTTCCTCAGCCCATTTTTCACTTACATTCTCCATTTGAAATTCAACTGAAAAACTAAGGGCACACGAAGAGAATAAACTCACAGTCTATTACCGCTTGACGCGCGTGCAAATTAAAATCTCGCATTCTCGCGAGAGAGCAGACTGCGCGAGGTGCACGCGATATTTTAAATCCGCGCGTTTTTCACACTCGCGATCCGCGAGCCGGGCTCGAATCTAAGAAACGTAAATTCTCGAGGCGCGTTACATAATGACAGCGTAAACTCCGGGGGCTCGCTCGCGTGCTAATAAACGCGCAAGGGTCTCCCAGAGAGAGAGAGAGAGAGAGAGAGAGAGAGAGAGAGAGATACAAGCCCGGCCACTTCCTTCCTTGCGGATGAACGTCGAGGACGGCCCGCGCTCTCTTTCTCTCTCTCCCCCGGGTATAATTAAAAAGTAGAAATAATCCGAGAAAGCGCGAGACTCTGTGTGCGTGTGTGTGTCTGTGTGTGTGTGTGTGTGTGTGTGTGTGTGTGCGCGCGCGAAG
>UCOL01001362.1:0-38246 GCA_900474335.1 Ormyrus nitidulus
CTTTAGGCCCGATTAATAGGTACGAAAAACGTGAAAATCGTTCGCGTGTTACAAAAAAAAAATTATTGTGCTTTTTTTGACGTTGACATTGGCCTGTCTCCTTAAGTATATAGAACTGTATATTATTCATAACAGAATAATATATTTTCTTTTTTAAATGACAGTGCAAAAGTTTATTTAAAATATGTTTTTTGTTTAAAAATTATGTAAAGTATTTAATTTATTTAATTGGATTTGTCACAGAATAAAATTACCATAAATTAATTTTCTTTCAAAGTACGTTAAAAACAAAATAAAATTGTAGTTGTAATTTTTTGTTATTTCTTCTTTACAAATTAATTTTATTCCTTACAAATTAACGACAAAACATCATTTTAATACACTGCAGCTGCGTATACCAGAAATTGAAATCAAATGATAAAGCGAGATCTCGCCTCGGAAAAGATATTATCTGCCTCAAGTCTTTATATAAACATCGATACAAGCGCGAGAATAATATACAAAATCATGCAAATTACGATAATGTCATAAGCTGTTAATAAAAACCAGATAAGCATCGGCAATATTGATACATTGTCCCTCGGGCTTCCGCCGCGCATTAAGCTCTCGCAGCCAATTAATTCCCCGATCACCCGATAAATCTCATCCTTCGTTATAATCTCATCCATAAAAGCCGAGAAGCCAATCAGCGCTAAACAATCCCGCAAACAAGCCGTCGGACATTTATACGCCAATGCAAACCAGCACGCGTCGCGGCGCCGTTACAATTATCGCATCTCGCGCGGCGAGCGAACCGCGCGGTAAAAGAGGGCTGAAAATCGACACGCCGTAAAAAAAGCCGTCCGCAACAGGTGCGCCGTGATGTTACCGGCAGCCGCAGCTGCGTATATATATATAATTAAAGCGAACCAAGCGAACAGCCGGAGCAGAGAGCAAGAGAGAAAGAGAGAAAGAAAGAGAAGGTCGGACGGACGTCCTCCGAGGTCGTACGGATTTTTGCCCGCTCTCTTTCTCTCGAATCACGCGGCGCGGCGCGCCCTTAATCTTTTCCGCTTCGGGATACCAATGACGTCGTTCTCGCCTAAGTGCGTGCACGCGGCCGGCTTTTTTTACGTGTCGAAGCTTTTCTGGGTAAATTATGCCGGAGCTCGGAATATTTCGAATATTTCGCGGGAGATTACGCCGATTATGGCTTTCTTTGTCGCCGCTGATGGTGGCTGTTCCTTTGTTCGCCAAAGAGAAATTACCCGATATGGGTGGCGTCATTTCTGTGGGTTTAGCGCGGTTTTCTTTTGTAATTCGGGTTCGGCGATGATTGCGAACGGTATTGGTTTATCCTGCGATAAATGGGTAATTGACGCGTGTTCGCGCGCACAATGCGTTAAGATCTGCGTGCTTGGCTGGTTTAAATAATTTAGGGAAAGCAGGTTTGTTTGCTTTCACGAGGTTCGCTGTTATTTAAGAACGTATAAGGGACGATTTATTTATTGGACATTATTTATAATTTATAATTTAAAAATTTTAAATTGTAGTAAGCTTATTATTTCATCGAAACCATTTCGTTGTCTGTAAAAATTTGTTGGTTAAAAAATTGAACTTTATACCTTAAAGATGCATTTCAAAATTCTCATTCAGAAAGTAATTTATTATCAGCTGTATGTGTGGCTTTAAAACAGGTTTTCATAATATGGCAAAAATCGGCAGCATCGTTATCGTCTCGGTACGCTTGATATAAGTAAACACTGATAAGTTAACGAATTTGCTTTTAATAATTTTTTTTAAATTTCATTTAATTTAACGATGTTTTACTTCTGAGAAATTGCTTGCCGTTATAGATTTAAATGCAAGAAACTATCGAGTTAATAAGAAAATCAGAAATGTGTTGAAAAATCACACTTGACATCGAAGCAAATTACTGCTTTTTGTGTCAAAAGATTTTATCAAAAATTAAATCAAAAATTAAAATTTGTCAAAATAGGTCCAAAGTAGATAAAACTCCTTCATAATATACCATTAGATTTCTGACTATACTAACTTCATGTTACAACATTCATCTTACTCCTGCAACATAAAGTACACTCTGCTTCTTAACTAAACTCAAATCATCAATGTTCTTCAGAAAATCATAAACTTGAAATAAACGAGATCACGGGTAAATTTCACGTAATCGCAGCTAAATGCCGTCATCAATACAGCTCTCAAAATCGAAACTGATCCCAGCCCTCCATCAGCACAGTTTTTCAATTTTCTCGCGATCAATCACGAAGGACAGTCTCTCCCCCTTACTCCCGTAATCGAGAAGGCGGCCGATAAGTCAGCGGCGGCGAATTATCGATCGGCGTTGGATAATACGGGCAGCCGATCGAATCGGTAACCGCGACGTAGGCCTCGCTCTGCCTCGTACCGGCGGAAAGCCGCGAGTGCGGGAGGTATAGAGAATTGCTCCGCGAAAGCGAAGCGGGGCCATTATTAATTACCGCCTTGATATCGGTCGGCTAAAGGTACTGTTTCGCCATCATCGGCGAGACTTGCTCAAGGCGGGGCGCTTCCATATTTACCGAGCCGATTTTTTTTCCAGTCGCAGCTCCGGCAAGCGATCATTGATAATGACTGCGTCGAGTGCGAGATATTGTTTTGAAAGACGCTCGGTGCAGGATTCGTGTGAGTAGGAGGAGTACTTCGATTTTCCAGGCTGGATTAAGTGGTTTGATGGATTTTTGAAACGAGGTGTGGATTTCGTCGTATGTTTCTAGTGACTGGCAATTGTTTTGGCTTAAAACGAAGTTTTGATTGTGTTATTAGTTTTTGATGACAGTTGCGAAAGCAAGTCAAGGCTTTTTTTATGCAGTAATTTATTGTAGAGAGCATCGCAGAAAGTTTATTATTTATTCATATGATTGTCATGTATTTAAAAAAGCTAACGAAACGATGGTAGATTTAAATGCAAGTTTTAAATGCAAAACAATGCTTACTTACCGAAAATATAATGAGATTCGAGAATGAATGAATGTATGAATCATAAGGTTGCAATAGATTCCTAGTACTTGTCAACGTACATTTATTTACATCAATTCTTTATTGATGAATCATAATTTTATTTTACAACTTCCTTGCAAAAAATAAAGCGTTAATGATCACTGAAAAAACGATCCTCTTATTACAAAAGGAATTCTCTTGTCAGAAGATGAAATTCTTCTCAATAATTGTCCTAGCGGATTTCCTCTTGTGACTCATGGAAAATCCTCTCTAAATCAAGTTGCATGGTCACAAAAGGAAATCATTTTGAACGCAAATATATTTTCCATTTTGAAAATTGATTTACGACAAGAGGAAATTTATTGCGGGGCTTACCGAGGTCTTTTGAAAAGTGTCTTGGTAAGACACTTTTGGTGTTGTATGAAACTTTCTCCCTTGTTTCAGGAGGTCTCACAAAGTTTAAATCTAACTGAACGAACCTAAAAGCAAAATTTTATAAATATATTTTTTTTAATAAATGAATTCATAACTTTTTTGTCAGTTTTTTCAAGACTCACTTCAAACATTATTTTTTCATCTTCAATTGGTTCCCACTCCATTTCTTCACAATATGAATCTGCAGTTTCAACTTTTTCAAAAATTCTATATTTTTTGGGGTTATATGAGATTGGTAGCAGAACAATCTATGCGGCCATCAACAAAAGTCATTTAATACACGTATAAAACGGATCAAAACACGACATCACACACACACGTTTACAAAGCATTTACGACACCGCGTATTATACGTACCCACCACTGCCTGCCGCGATTTTCAAATTTTTATAAAAAATTGAAGGCGATTATAGTCAGGAGGGTAACAGTAACTTCTAGCCTCTTGGAAGTCTTGGAGCACGCTGATTTAATTTAGTAGTTAGAATTAAGAAGATTAGTATTATTAATTATTTTCTTACATCCGTGACTACCCCGAAGCATTTCTCTTCCCGAGGGTCAAAATGTCCAAAAGGTAATTATTTTTTCTTTAAATTTTATAAGTAAATTTAAATTAATAAGACTTTGTTAAAGACACTTTTCAAAAGACCTCGGTAAGCCTCGCCGAAGGCCTTCCCCGAAGGGGAAAAAAGACTTTGATAAAAAGACTGTTAAAAAGACCTCGGTAAGGGCTGTTAAAAAGACCTCTGCGGGGCTTACCGAGGTCTTTTTAACAATGTCTTTTTTCCCCTTCGGGGAAAAAAACTTTGTTCAAGACACTTTTCAAAAGGCCTCAGTAAGCCCCGCCTTCGACGGGGCTTACCAAGGTCTTTTTAACAAAGTCTTTTTTCCCCGGAGGGGATAAAAGACTGTTAAGAAGAATCTATTCCTGACAAGCAATATTCTTTTTATTACACATGGAAATTCCACTAACGTAAATATTGAGAGGATTCTTAAAGTTCCTCTCGTAAGAAGAGGATTGTTTTTTCAGTGCGTAGCCGGATGCGTAAGCATATTTTCAATGAACTTGGCTTAGAAGTCTTAGAATTTTATCTAGACAATATTAAAAAGATCGATTCAAGTAATAATCTCATAGATATAAATATTAGAAAGTAAATGAATCAAAGTGATAATCGTTATACATTTCTAGCTCTCAATTTGTATTCTCTCCAGACGAACGAACCCAAGATACGAATGTAAATGACCGCAGTACTCAATTATTCCAAACTCCATCGAACATTACAATCTATTCTGCGAACCGATCGGAATAAACCCCGATTGACATCGGATTTAAACCGACCCCGACGGACGTCTTAGCCAGCCGCAGTCAATCGTTCGCCGATATTTCCATCGAACTGAGCAAAGCATCGGCTTTATATAGACTCGCAAAAGTTTCTCGCGCACCGATGCCCGTGCCTCGAAACTTCTTCGAATGGGGCCTCGTCTAGGCTCGCGCAACTCCTCGCCGTGTCACGCACGCGCGCGCGCCCAGTCGAGAAATCATATCGGCGAGTGCGCCGCGCGCGTTGCGCCACCGGGGCGCAATTATTATCGAAGTGCTGCAGCGAGCTTCGTGGGATCCGCACGCGAAACTTTTTGCCGCCTCCTCGGTGTTGCGAACACTCGTTCGGCCTGACGAAAGTTATTAATTCGCGCGGGGCTGAGGATTCGCGGCACGTGCGCCGGGCTGTGCACAAGGTTGTGCGATCGATTTTTTTGAAATACTGCCGTTGGGAAAGTCAGGGTTTTGTAGTGATTTTTTTAATACGTAGTTGACAGTAATAATTTCATCCGGACTGGATTCTTAAATTGCCGCGTCTCGTCCTGGGATGAGAAGAAAGCTCGAGGGACTACCAATTCGCGCACCGCATTCTCCGCATATATTGAATACTTACCTCGATTGCGTGGGAGTTTTAACGACAGATCGCTTACCCGAGATATTTTCCTTGGTTACTGAACAATGGAGAGCGGAAGACACCCTTGCGGCTCTTGCTAAGATTGCTTTATCTGCACGTCTTGCATCGCTGGTTTTACGATTTATGAATATTGTTGCAGCTCTGATCTTAAATTAATCAATATTTACATTTGGAACCGCTATTTGTTAGACAATTAAATAAACGTAGACAATATCTATTATAATTTTTTATTGATTTGCTTCGTAAGCGTTTGTATCATTTTCAAATAGCAATTTATCAAATTAAAATTATTAATTAAAGTTTTTGTTTGGCATATTAAATTTACAATTTAAGAGTTTTACCATTTCTTCATAATTAATTTACAAAAAATTGTTGTGGTGTTCCATCTCTCTTGCAATCGTACGAAAAGAATTGTCCAGATCACTTGCAGTTGTACATACTTTCATTCACCTATTCAAGTATCGTGTTACGCTCAACTTCGTTGTCGCGATATTTACGATCGCATTAAGCCTCATTTTTCTACTCCTTCGGTTCAGAGAATCGCGTTTTTACAGCGCGAAAACGGCTCTAATGACGTCCATAAATAAGCATACTTTTTTTTACCGCTGCTCAAACTTTGTCGTCGCATTTTTCTTGTCTAAACTTACTGTTATTGCATTGACACATTGTTTTCATAAGAAGAATTTGTGAGAATCGATGTTGTATAGCAAAACGACCACATTTCCGCGCGTTTTACTCGGAAAGTTCTTCTAAAACGTACATTACGTAGGAGTTTAAGTAGTAAATGACTGGGCACGGACAGACAATGACTAGAGCCAATTTCCAAAACAATCGCTTACAGGCGCTTCTATTGCATTCCTCAGAGTCTGGAGAATGTCAAAAATAAATCTTTCTATCAATTTAATGTACTTGTTACAATACGTAATACCAGAATTTATGCAGTACTAATAAGCTATCGATTTAAACGTTAGTTGCATTTTTCAAATTATATTATCAATTCCACAATCGTATGCTACATGACAGACGATAGAAATTAATAAGCGATAGGCCTATTACAAAATCGATATTCCAAAGACACAAATTACAAAATATAACAACCTGTAAGTTACTAAATAAAACAATTCGTGCCTGCTCCCGCAGTCGGATATTTTCATAATTCACGATGACGTAAAAATCACCTGCTACTGTACCGGTAAATTCCTTGCACCACGTCGAGGCAGCCTTCTAATTCAAAGTAACGTATTTGTCGACTTGCGAAAGCGTCGCCTAATATCTTTATCTTATTAGGTGGACAAAAAGTTAGCGAGCAAGTGTCCGAGCAAAAACTATGGCAAAATCAACAGCATCCGTTGTTTATACGCATAGGCTTCCTTTTTCAATTGATAATATTTAATAATATATATAAATATAAAAGAACCTTTTACTCTAATTTTATTTCCTAACTAATTAACCAAGTATTAAATTTTCATTCGCCGAGACAAATACAAAGAAGGCAGATTTTTTTACGACAATTACACCAAAATTGCAATCTCATTTGAAGCATTAATTAAAAAACACCTTCAATCAATTGCTTGTTAATAAAGTACCCCAAAGCAATATCACACAGTAACAACTCTACTCGGGCATTCAAATCACCCGGCCTGACCGCAAAACTTTCGCGCGGCGATTCAGCGGCTTCTATATATATAGTAGAGCGGACACGTGCCGATGCTTGATACCGGGCCCACGCTAGAGTCCGACCTGTTCCGAGGCCTTCCGGCCGAAAAATCCCGCTATACTTATGCTCCCTCGCAGATCGCTATCGGCGATTCGTATCGGCTGTAACGCTCGACTGAAGCGACTTACTATTATAACCCCTCGTCGTTATCGCGGCTGTGGTGGTCGACGGTGGAATGGGATTTTGTCGGCCGGCTATTAATGGTTTTTGAAATTGCGAGTATGTCTTAATTTGCGGTTGGTCGGTGGCTTCTGGGTTGAAATTCTGAGGTTCTGCGTGGAAGGAAGTGATTGAGATAGATTTTATAAAGCTTTTAAATTTTATATGACGGCCGCGCAAAATATTTGAATCGTTCTTTAAAATTTTTAGGTGCATTGTTAAAAAACAGACTAAGCAAGAAAATTAATAACTTTCTTTTAGTTCTAATAATTTTTATAAAAAGTCGCAAAAGATGAAAAATTATATTTATATTTTGAGCAGTGGTGGTGTTCGAAGAAAATCGAACGGCCGGCGCCTAAATGCAGCTGCATTCTCATACACGGACGTAAAGTTTAGTCGTCTGTAACGGCGCCTATTGAATACGCGGAAAAAGATTTAAATAGTTTTTCATTTAAATTGCACTATAATTAACTTAAATACCGCACTGTATTTAAAAGCTGTAATTCATGTTCAATGAAGACGAGTTTCTTCCTGCGGTAAAACTAAAAATTCAAACTAAAAAAATAGAAATAGTTTGCAAAGAAGAAATTAAAAAATAAGAGAGGGAAAAATAATTACATTTAAATACGAATCAAAGATAAAGCGAGCGAAATAAATCACAATACTCGTCTTTAATTAAGCGACCATAACGATTCCTCTGCCCAGCGCGACTAGAAGCCGCAGTTTAAAGACCGACTTTGCAACTTAGTCCCAAATAATTCCAGCGTCCGAATGCATAATGACGGCGGAGCGGTCGATTATCTGCTCCCAAACGGCGCGCGACGAGCTCCTCGCGGTACGAAAGGGTAGCTGCGGCCATTTATCACCGCTTTATATACGCGCGACGTAGTTGCGAAAAGCCTTAGATATGCGCGCCAAGATTCGGCCGTTTTTAATTCCTCCCGCAGCGGCGGTCGGATTTGTTTTTTTATTTTTTCGCTCGAAGGCGGTTCACCGTTATGTCACCGCGCCGAACGAGATCGGATTGGCTAATTCATGATTGAGAGCTGCGCGAGCCGTTAAAAACGCCCTGACACGAGCCTCATTATGCGCGAATTCCGTTTATCGCCGGCTGATTATTGCCGCCTGCCTTCGCGGCGGCGTCGATGAATTTTAGATTAATCGCGACGAATTCCGGGCGTGATTTCTGATCTGATTTTAATTGATGGATGCTTTGCAAATGGGTGCGTTTAGTTTGTTCAGTATTACGTTTGAAGAATTCATTGATGGTCAGCCGCTCTTGAATTGTGCGTAAAGATAATGAAAAGAACTTGTTCCTGCAGTGAACATAAGTATCTAAATAATATTTTATTACCATTCTGTCAAGAATTTAATTTTTTTATCCGACAATTTTTACGGACATTTCTTTAGAATCCATATAGACCAGATCTATTTGATAAAACCTATTGTGCGATTCTTTTTACCTCTAGTAAATAGAATTAAAAGGTTGTTTCCTCGTGCTTTAGCCGAACTTATTGATTGAAATGATTTTTCGCAAATACTTTAACGAATCAATGCATTAGTTTGTCCTTACTTTCTTACGGTCGAAGATAATATCATTACATAAGGTTGCAGTCGCACTTTTTCCTCATTCCAAATGAAGGTTACTACGTAATCAGCAAAAATCAAAGGAGCGTTAAGAACAAAAGAATTACTTGTTTAGTACGTAGCTTACGTTATTCAAAATACTTAAGATACAAGTCGATAAGAGATCGAATATGTTCGTTAAAAATCTATGCAGTAGAAAATACATGAATCTACATTGATATATAATAAATTTTAATTAAAACTTTTTTATAACTCGGATTTATTAACAAAAAGAAAAAAAATTATATTAATTCAAACTGCTTAGCAGATGATTTTAAAGATAAATTAAAAAACAGTTCCAATAATGTAAAGGAACTATTTCATCTTGCATCGTTATTGCAATCATTCTTTAAATCTTCTCTAAAAATAGATTTCCTTTAAATCGATACATAAAGTGTTACAACGGCGGAACAAATCGACGCGACAATAGAACGTAAGCGTGTCAGTTAAAAGCGCCGTTTCATTCATGAATGCCAAAAGGACGACTACGATTAGGTGTGCCTTTTCCCTTTTTTTTTCTCTTTCACTGTCTTTCAATTTGATATCATAACTCAAAGGCGCACCACGTTGACACGCAACGAAGCTCGCCTGCTGCGAGAATATGCTCGAAGCTGCAAATGAATTCCGCGCTAAATTTTACAGCAATTACATTTTTTGAACTTTCTTTTTAGTGACAATGTTACCTATAAATCAGCAACGTTTAACTCGTTTGGTGATTCAATTTTTTGATAAAATAACGCTTTTTGAAATGAAAACGTAATTTTGCGTCTGCTTTAAGTAGACAAATGGACAATGAGTACTAAAAAGTCAAGGTCCTAAGGTGTATAATCAAAATTTAAAAAATTTTTCAAATATTTTCGCTCAAAATAACCGAAATTGCGGCTTTGCCCGGTAACCGTATAATTTCGGAAACTGTATGAATACGCAGCACACTGCAATTATCCGATTTTCAATACCAGCAGCCTTAATTCTACTTTACCGAAGTTTAAAAAAAGCCTTAGTTTGTTTTGATAAATACGTTGGCAAATACAAGTCAACTTGAATAATCAGTCTCAAAAAAGCCTCGGCAATATTTGCATACACCCTTTTTGCATATAATACACAGTAAATTCATGAAAAGTCCGTGCATAATACACATCAAAAGGCTCTTTCTACTAGACATCCATACATTTTTACGTACTCCAACCTCCGCAAAGATTTAGCAACAATCCCAATCTGAATTTTTTTTGTTTTTTTTTTGCGTCCCGAGCGTACAATATTCTAAGGCTCGGTACACCGGTCCATTGTTGTAATAAGCTCTCGTAATCGCATTATAACATTACCCCCTTTTCCTCCGCGTTTATCCGCTCGGATAATGCTTGCATATTAGATCGCCCGTGCGCCTTTCTTTTGCTGCGCATTTCTTTGCATAATTGATAGGGATATGTGTACGTGCGTGCCGCGCACGGCCGAGTATGATTGTGACACGTTCGGGCGTTTTCGCGGGAAAAAATTGAGCCGACATATGCGCGCGCGCATGTTGCTAAAAGGGGGACAATTAAATCTGAATGTAAGCATGTATTAGGCGGTTTTATTTATTTAGAATTTTTAAAAAAGTTGGAGTAACAATGTCGATTTGGATCTGATGAATATTGAATAGTGCAATAGTTTGTGATATGCAAAAGGGATATATTAACGACTTAGGTATATTTGCTTAATGCATAATGGTAGGAAACTCTTACAAAACTTCTTCCGCTTTATGTAGATTTATTACTTATCGTATATGATTAACCGCCGACAAGCATAGATTTAAACAGTCCATTTATCTTCAATCAAGTAGCTTACAATTAAGGTGACTGCCAGTAAAGTATGCGATTAGAGAAAAGTAAATAAAATTAACATTCTGTCTTTCAATTTTAATAAAATATATTCAGTACACCCAAATGCAACACTTATTTGATTAGCGTCAGAAGCTTTGATGAAACTTGTATGCACAGTTTTAGAATGCAACAATTAGTTTGATTAGTGTAAATAATTTGAATGTCAAAATTCATATATCGTTGAATGGTGCATTTTTTAAAATTAATTAAGAGTTTCTATATTGACTGATCTATATATTTTTAACTTAACATTTTAATGAAGAGAAAGTATTGTAATTTTTATTATATATGCGTGTAATCCGAATACCTTGAATTCAAGTAAAACATGTATAATTTGTTTGTTCGTGAACAAGCGATCTAGTTTTTCAAACTGCTTTCTTATTATTTTGTTCGACTGTTCAAAGTGAGAAAACATCAAAGTGTACAAGCAAAAAGCTACTGCGGTAAAAATAGGCAAAGGTACATAAAAATATCATCTTTGAATACAATTTCAAATTCACGTAAGTGAATTTCTAAAATTAAATCAAATTTATTTCTGTGGGCACTGGTTACATATACAACCGTGTCAATGAAATGCTTTTTTATAGAATTTACAACAGGCACAGTCTGTATAATTCTGAAATTATGAAATATCATAACAAATAGTTATTTTTTGCATGTAAGTCTTGCTAAAAAGAGTGAAAACAACAAATCTACTATTGAATAATATTAAATAATGTTGATAAACATTATTTTTCTCTAAATAACCAAGAGTAGTCTAAAGTAAATAAATAATTTATTGATATCACACAAATCTTTAAAAGTTACCAATAACTGCAATTACTTCCGCTAATATTTATTTTCCTACAGCACACTGTAAAATATGTAAATCTCATTGCTGCAAAAAGTAAATCCCATCCATTTACATAATTTACATATTCACTCATTACCGATCCAAACTCTTCTTCGAAGTACTAAAATAGATTTTCCATCACCCGATCCGATTCCCATCATATCCAGGAAAATATTCAAGGTGAGCCGTCGATTACTTTCACCGTGCAATGTCGGCCTCCGCATATACATCGGCGCGATAACCGGCCCGATTTCCCGAGTACCAAACCCCGACGATCTCTCCCAAGTTCCTCGTTAGATCACCGGCAGCAGAAAAAGTCGGCCAGGCCAGCCTTACTCGCAACGGATTCCTCGCCGGGGAGCGATAAAACGCGGCGACGAAACGGCCGCGTTACGTGCGCCTCGCGCGCATTTGCATGCACGCTCTCTCGAGCAACACCTCGGCGCCGGACAATGGCGGCTCTCGGCTAATTGACGGGACACACCGCGCGTAATTGCGATCGCGTAAGTGCGCGCGCGCTCGGCGAAAACAACGAGGAGGAAGTCGAGAGCAAGGCGTGTGGGTGCAGGAGCTGCCCCGCGGCGTTGTTGTTGCAGGTCTACTGCGGGGAAACGAGTTGGCTGCCTTCTGGACTACGGAGAGACGTTGATGCGGAGCGATTTGATCGATTTATTTGCCTTTTAGTGCGTTACACCGATAGCTGAAATCTAGTGGGCTTGAATTAGCGGCCGAACGACATTTGGCGCTGTGCTGATTCTGAGCTGTCATTATCTTGAGCGTTGGGTATAAATTATGGCTGCAGTGTCGAAATGGCACGGTTCTTAAAAATTAGGGGGTACTCATTCGGCGTCGGTATTATTATGATGCTTGGAATTAGAAAGGTGTTGATTTTCATTACATAATGTCCTATAATTATGTACGAGTTTAATCCTGAATTATTATCATCAAATTTACATTGTTCAATTTTATAAAAAATATCAGTATTGTTACATTTAACATTTTTTCTTACATACTAATTGTACACTTTTCAAATGATAAAATTTGAATATTTTAAATCGCGTGGTTAGGAAAAAATTCTGATCTACATTACGTATGTAAAACGTTTTCGATTGAACAGGTCCACGTCCAATTTAGAAACTATAATTCTATTAGACTACTGCGACTATTTTCACTTTAAACTAAACGTAATTATTTTAAATAAAAATTAATTAATCATGCATATATTAGTCACAATCACGTCTGCACGATTTCATTGGGCTGAAAAATTTTAATTTAATTTCCTTGCGATGTTTTTCCTCGCGAATTCTTTCAATTTATCTGATCTTTCTGAATAGCCGTCTAACAAGAACTTGAATCAATAAAAATTTTGAACAAAAACGTTATTGTACGTATTTCTATTCATTCGAATATCCCAAATCAGCTTCTATTAGCGACGGCACTTTTTCAATCCTCGCGCGCTGTATCACGTTTTGTTTCCCAATTGACTTCTGACTTGTGCTTATAACGCCCGATATTATCTTTCGACACAGTTTGCCGGCGATAGATGAAAAAAAAAGAAGTCGACCGAAACTGCGTTGAAGATAAAAATGCACCTACTACAGATTCGTACTTCATCGTGGGCCTTGCAAAAATCGAAGTCGGCTGCAATCTTAACCGATTTCTAACGAAATTATTCGTAACTTCAGCTTCTATTCGCGACAGAATACATTGAAAATAAATCTGATATTTGAATGATCGTATATAGAAAATATCTTGGAAAAGTTCTCCGATGAGTTTTTGTCCCGAAGCTTTTACTAACTACTTTTTTCCGAGCGGCGAGCTATTTGTAAGTGCGACGTTTGCATTGTCGCTGTTTCGGACACAGTTTTATTTTCTATCGCTCTGCGGTTAACCTCACGACTGCGCGCGGGGCATACGGCGATCGGCGGCGAGTTGCGAAGTGCGTGTCGAATCGCCCGGGAAATATCACGAAATGCATGTATTTTTCGCCCTTGTATCAGTTCATTGGAATGCAGTGGAATATTTCGCAAGACTTTTTTCGGCTCGTTTCGTGGCTGATTGTTTTGAAGGTGACGGAAATTCTCACACTGATCTAAGTGCAAAAAGCTTATATTTCGTTACTGAAATTCTTGCTTGTACGTTGCTTAAAGTTTGAGAAAACATTTTGGGCACATAGCTTATTAATTTAGTGTTCAAATTAATAATACAGGTTTTAAGACTTTTTAGTAACAAGATATGTCAAGTGCGTAAAATTTTATTATAAAAATGAAAGCGGAATCTTGTTTTCTCAATTCATTAACCCAAAATGCGTTTAAGAAACGTGCAAGCTGCATTTAAGGAAGTTAAATAATTATAAAATCCTTCCTCGATCGTTCAATGATGTTTTTGTGACTGCAGCATCGGTATTATAAAAAGGTTTCGCATAATTCTGGTCCTGCAAAGTTAATAACAGCAAGGACGCGCAAATGGCTTTCCTCCTCCGTAAATGGAAAGCCGAGCTATCGGTTTATCTCTCACTTATCCATCCTTGCATCCAGCTCGACTACGTCTGTTAATGCCTCAGTCAGATTGCTATAATAATCTTCACGGACTTCTTCTATTTTCTCTTGTAAAATCGGAATAAGCGCGGCGTGAGTGATTTAAAGAGACCTCGATTCAGGTGATTGTAAGTAGATGAAAATGATAAATAGCAATCATCAAAAATTGCATCACTGGTTGATCGCTACAGAATACTTTTATCTGGAAACGTCTTTGAATCATAAAAATTTACCTGATTATCAGTTTTAAAGATAAAATAAAAACAAACAAAATTTTTCTACAACTTTTTTTTTTATTTTTTTATTATAAAACAGTTTTGTATATATATACTTGTTTATAACTAGAATACAATATTTAATATTTTCTATCCTATAGGTACTTTTACTACATATTCACAAAATTAATAAAACTACTGGAACACAATCACTCTTTACAATTCGCTTTCGAAACTTTAAACATTCTAAAGGTTTGAGTATTATTTTTAATTTGAAGCAAATTTCAATTTTAAATATGCAGACGAAGAAAATTTGAAAATTTATTGTTATCCTTGAGAATCAGAATATACGTTGTACTAAGTCGTCCTTAGCATCTATTTTTTATTAAAAAACTTTCAGTCGAAAAGCACAATCTCTAATTTGTTAAGCAATAATAAATCTTAGCTGGACATCAAAATTTCCTCAAATTTGTCCATTCTGATTCCCAAAGAGAAAGAAAAAAAATGGCAAACGCTTCAAAAATTCTGTTACCAACAAAGACTTCCGCTTTATCAATTTCGATTGTACAACCTTTCCAATATATTCCACGAAAGTAACACATTTTTTCGCAACGCTGCACAATCATCGTCGTATCCCAAAATAAATAACTCGAAGCAACAGAAGACAAACCCTCGTTCAATATACCGTCTCACTTAAATCCGACTCAGTAGTCAGCGTAGTATCCAGCGGCGGGATGGGGCGTGTGGTGTCCGTGGGAGGCTCTGTGGAAGGCGGCGAGATGGGCGGCCTTGGCCTGGGCGACCTCGGGGGTGTCGACGACCCGGCCGTCCTGGGCGAGGGGCGCGGGCGGCCCCTGGTAAGGCGCGGACGCGTGACCCTCGTAGTGGCCCTCGTTGCTGCCGTCGTCGTCGGTGTCGCCGTGGTAGGCGCCGGTGTCGTATTCCTCGCTCTGGTGATTGTAGGCGCCCGGCGCCGGCGCGTTATAAGCCGCGTGCGACGCTGCGTGGTTGAAGGCCGCGAAGTGCGCCGCCTTCGCTTGGGCTACCTCGGGGGTGTCCACGACACGGCCCTGGAGGGTAGAGATTCGCGGTTTATTCAGCTGATCTGGAGGCTCGGGTTTGTTGGGAGAAAGGAAGGTCTTTAATTGGCGGGGTTATTGGAAGGAAGGAGTTGGCAAAGCTATTTTTTGAGGTACCAAGTCACTGTATGAAGTTTCAGTAGAAGCAGACGAACTTCGTAAGACAGGTGTAAGGATAGATTTTTGATAAAAAACTGATTGTTAAACAGTCTTAGAAGCAAATAAAATTACATATTTTAGTCAAATTGTGCGAAATATAAAATTCACGTGCGAAGGAGAGATTTGAACAATTCAAACATATGATAGGTCTTAAAATGCATAGTAAAAGATTAAAATAACTTATGCTTTACAGTAATAACTATTTATCATTCACAATCCTAACATAAAAATGACTCGGTTTTTAAAAGAGTGTACTAGAATAGGTATAAATCAACATTTACATCTTTTTAAATTACTTGCCAATAGACCGTTATTACCTAGTAAGTATTCGTAAACAAATATTAATTTATAAAAGTACAACTCATTTAAAAAGTTATAAAATATCGGTAACATTTTAATGTTGAGAAAAGCAATTACATTTTAAAAAAGCATAATAACTGTCTACTAAAACCTTGTATTATACTTTGTAAATGACAAGTTACTTTTTACAATAAATGAAAGCCATTGGATTAAAGTTACATGCAAAAATATGTAATGTTAATAGTTTAAAATATCGTGCTAAAAATCAGAATAATCTCGAAACAGAACTTTGGTCTAACCAAGTAATTATCCTTGTACTCGCTACTCAAATTCTATAAAAAATTTACACACATACTTTGACTTTCCATATAGGTTAACGACAACCACAGGAAATATTTACTTTGAAGAAACGGGGCAGCCGTTAAACAATCATTACCGTCTAGATTGTCAAGGACTAGCTTACGTCCGGTCAAATTAAAAAAAAAATGCATTTTGAATTTTGAGATATAAATAAAATAGTAACATTCAAAGTCTATTAAAAACAAAAAAAAAAATATTCATAGCGCGTTGAAGAATTAAAATCGCTCGAAATATTTTCCACCTGCTTGCGCATTTGACAAATATCTGATTAAGACGTGAAGAAAAGTGTGTGGTCGGTAATAAATAACCAATTGTCTCAGATAAGAGAATGTAATGCGATACAATAATAGAAATACAAAGTGATGAGTGGAGCTTGATTGATGGCGTGTAACGGATACGTATGAAACAATGAATTATTAATGCGCGAATTGAATAAAAAAAATTAATGAACAAACAGAATAATGACGGATGAACAAAGAGCGATCTACTTTGGAAAGAAATATTGCACGTATGTTACTTTGAATTGAGGCAGCTTGTAGCGAGTGACAAATATACTATGTGGAACCGCCTGCAAAAACTCTGACTAGGACATATATTTAGTAGCGGCGAACAATTTAAATCTTAAATACCAAACTGATTTTGAGTGATTTAATGAAAAGCTTATTACTCGGTATGTAGGTTAACTATATTATCATTATAATAATGAATTGGTGCTCATTACGGCGTTCGTCTACTTTGTGCACAATGTATTTTTAACAGTTGAATATTATTTATCAGTCTCTGTTTTTGTATTATTTATTGCTGAATCTGTGTGAACATTGATTTCACAAAGTATTTCATTCTCAGAAATATGAAGGAAAACTATTTTAATGAGAAATAGTGTGAAAACAATTACCACATAAGAGTCATGTAATAATTAATAGCGATGCAGTTTCTATATGACTAGTCACGTATGAAAAGCACATAACTTTTTTCATGCATACGTGGTAACTAACACTAATGTAATTACTCGCCTAGTAATTTAGCAACTTTAACGGATCGTAGAAAGTTAATTGCAAAATTAAAAAAACGATAGTGCCAGCATATATAGATAATTAGTGTTTTCCGTGGTTAGTCTTAATGATCAATGTTGTACTATTATCTTAAATGCGACTTTAAATAAAGAATACGTAAGTTTTTAAGAGAGGAGGGTAAATTTTTGAAAACGCACACCTAGATATTGTAAGAAAAATTTGATAAATATCAAAAGTATCTAACGGTTTCTTCAACAATTTTGATTTTATCATGTTTTGTCTAATACTTGAAGGTTTCGTTAATAATCTCATGTTTTCTTATACTTCATAATTAAAATCAGTTTTTCATTGAAGTAAACTTGTAAAAGCCTCATTAATAATCAATTAATAGGCTTAATAGCATAAAGGCAACTATTTTTAAAATCAAAGAATTGCTTTTTATTTTTAGAGGACGATTTAAAAGAATAGTTATGTAAGACGATGGCATAACTGTATTATTACAAAACAATAAAATTATATAGGAAGTCTATATATTTTAATTTCATGTTAATGCCTTATTTAGTATGACTTATTGTTTGTATGCAGATATTATCAAAGTAGTTTAACAAAGTTTCCCCAAGTAAATGTCTCTTTATTTTTATTTCTATTACTTAAATAAAACTGCATTTTTACTATTTGTATACTGACGTAACTGGAAGATATCATAGTCAAATTTATTTGTACTTATCTGAAATAATCTATCAATCCGTTATTTCCTAAACATTTATATGGGCGCATCATTCACAAAACAATGTCAACCCAAATCTAGTTTCCAATGGCAATCTATTTGAAGAAAAATATTTTTCACCGTTAAAAATTGATTCTCGATTGTATTGCGAAAAAAAAACTTTTCTTTCTCTCAGAACGAATAATTTTTTCCAAGAATTATTTAGTCCGTAACAAATTTCATTTCGCTGTCAAATTTCAGATTACATCTTCGAACGACCAGCGCGACTCCCGCAAAAATCCCGCCAAATTTCCCGAAAGAATGCCCCATTACTTTTTTACCACTCCACTGTAAAAAATTCCCAATCCCAGCGTATCAAAAGCAACCTTACGTCATGAGCGAGAGGAGCCGGTGGTCCGTGGTATCCGTAGGGTCCGTGCTGGATCCTGCTGCTGAAGTATCCCGGATTGGAGTAAGCCCCGTGAGGCCCGTAGGCTGCGGGCGCCGCGGCGGCGGCGGTGTAATGGGGCTCCGGGGCCCCGTGATAATAGGCCGAGGGCTGGACTGCGAGCTTGGAGAAGGCCGCGAGATGCGCGGCCTTGGCCTGGGCGACTTCCGGCGTGTCGATGACGCGGCCGTCGTGGCCGATCGGCGCCGGCACGTAGTTGCGCCGGTACGGCTGGGCTTGGCCCAGCATTACCGAGCAGACCAGCACCGCCAGCAGCGAAGTCAGGGCCACCTGCGGTAAACGGCCGGGCTTTTTCAGTTCGGGGAGGGGAACGCTTTCAGGGGAATGCTTATTTTTGATAGGCGTGCGCTAGTTTGTTAAGTGTGTGGTGGAAATGGTAAAAGTGGGGTGTGGAGTGAGAAAATTGGCGAGAAAGCTTTTGTGCATTGTAGTAGAAATAGTAACGTGTATTAAAAAACAAGTAAATGAAAATGAATGAAGATTTTAACGAGTTTACTAACAATTAAAAAAAAAATCTTTTTCTATTAAAACCAGTAGGATGAATAACGTTTCCTTATACATGCATTTTACAGCTCATGAATTAAAATAAATTTCTAAATGGACAATAAAAAAAGTTTATACGAAATGAGCATTAACGCTTATCTACACGAGTCAATAAATCGTCTTTTCACTTTTTTGAGTTTGTTACTGGTGCAATGAACTTGGCTGCATTTGCAATAGGCGTCGGAATGATTTTGTAAAAATTGTTGGTAATGAAAGAGCGCGTGCGCGTGCGCGGGCTTTCCACGGCTGATAGTTTTGCAACGGACGTCGAATTCAGCTAACATTCGTAGAAGGAATTGTTCTTTGATTTCCAAATGTTCGGAAAATTACGAAGGCTGCCTTTGCGGTTAGATAATAATTTGACTGTGTAATTCTGGATTATGTTAAACATTGCTGGTCAAAAATTCATCGTTCAAATTCCAAAGTTTAATTTTTAAAAACAACTCTAAAAAAAGTATGTTAAAATTATGAATTTTTTAATAAACTTTAATTTTTAAACAAAGTAAAACCACTTTTAAAAAATTATTTGTGCAAAATGCCCGAGATTTTCTTTTGAATTAATAAAAAATATAATTATAAGTTTTGATTTTTTAAAATAATATATTCATCCGTAAAAGTTGCCAAGATTTTCCAGAACATTAAAAAATTGTTTAATTATTGAAATAAAATAGTATTTAAATTAGTGGAGTATGTTAATAATTAAATTTTAAAATGTTTAAATTAAAATGTATTAGAAGCTTACAATGGTTAGTATTTAAAATGAAGTGGCTTCAAAACTACTACATTTGATATTGAATTTCTAAATTATCAAAAAAAATTGCAATCGTTAATCGGACGGGTGCAAGCTCAGCTTTTAATTCCCAGCAAAGCACACTCGTTAAACGACACTACGAGCGATAACCCGCAACAAGTATCAAATAATCGGCGCTAATGAGTTTCCACGACGGTTAATTAGCTGCGATAATACCACGCTCCGCGAAACCACAAACTTCAGCCGATCTGCCGCGGTAATCCGATTAAGCTACCGAGTAAATCAAGCGTTTTTGCGCAACGCCGCTCCCCGCTACTCTAATTAATAAAAAACAAAGCAAAAAAAAAGAAAAAGCAACCGATCGCCTCGCAAAAAGACCTTCGCGGAGATGAGAGAAGAGCCACCGAGGCGACAAGCACCGACTCCTCGAAAACCCGGCGTCAGACACTCACGGGAAACTCCATACTCTTCGGTTCTCGTGTTGTATTTCACACTATGGACCACCGCGGGCGGATCTCGTTCTCGTCACTCTCTGAGGCTACCGAGTCCCTAAGCCGGCTTTATATATCCCGCCGCCGGCGGGAGTCCGTATAATTATTGCCTAATGGCCATTGTGTCCGGCGACATTTTATTCGGTCTCTCTCTCGGCCGGCAGGTGCACAGACAGACGCCAGGCTTTCGGGGTTTCGCAGCGGGCGTGAAAGTTATGCGGCGGCGGCGCGCCGTTAGGAGACGCCGGGAAAAAAGGAAAAACGTTAATTCGACGGCGTCGCGCTGCTCGCGCGCTGCCTGGGTCCGGCTCTTTTTTTTTGACTCAACACGCCTCCTGGCCGTTATACCCGCTGCTCGTGATTGGATTATCATAATATTACGGTAATCCCGCTTTTTAGCGCCCGGGAGCTTAGCTAAGAGCTTAATTACGTCTTGTTATATGAAGCGTTTTGGGGGGCGACCGCCCGCTTTTTTCTTTGGTCAACGTTTCAGGCGAAAAATTCACTTATTGAGTTAACTTTTTCTCGCCTGGTTTCGTTATTTCGTTCATTGATTTAGGCAATACCGTGAGTCGTGATTTAAGCCGTTTATAATTTAATGAACGAAAGACGTGTAGTTACTGACATTTTTGTGAAAAATTTTTCTAATTGAATGCAATGAACTTTCATCCCGGTAATATTCTATTTTGCGAGCGAATTTTTATTTGAAAAATGAATTATAAATTATTTATAATTTCAGATAGAATCTGCAATTTTTATTTTGATAAATAAAAGGTTTTTAAGACAAGAGATTGATACATATGAAAGATACTATTGTCACTTCTGTCACTATTAAATTGAATGTATAACTGACAGTAATAAGCCGCTTAAGATCGACAAGTCAGACAATTGATTTGACATGTTAATTTAACCAGACAGATGGATGCAATATAATCACATTCAATTGAATCATCCATTAATCGCAATATTGTAAATAAGTTATTCATTTTGATCTATGAATTTCAAACGATTGGAATTTATTTCGAGTAAAAAAAGCTTCTCATGTTCAGGAACCGATTTATTTGCTTAACAAATAAAAATTTTTAATTGATTTTACGAAAAATTTTTACACGATATTATCTTTTTGAAAAGAATTCAAACAACTTATTTTACAGTTACCTTAACATTTGAATTTACATTTAAATCATCGCAATGCTGGAAAAAATACCGCGACATGCTTCAGATGTTACATTTACGTAACGAAAACGCGCGCTCACCAAACGTTTCCATTGAACTAGCAAAGATTGATCTTAAACATTTCACGATCCTCGTAATTATTACGCATTATCAGGCTAGTGACCCAGATAATTTATTCCGCAAACATCAATTAAATATAAATAAAACTTTATTCTATTCAAACAATAAACTTGTGAACTAATGTAATTTAAAAAAATTACCAAAGTTTTATTGATCTAAGTGTAATTAATTTTTTCACTTTTTTCTAAAGAAATTTCAAAAGTGATGTTTTTGATGGTTTTTCGTCAGTAAATAATTTTTTTACAAATTTATAACTACAAAAATAATTTATATCCTAAAATCCAAAATAAACGAATTTTTTAAGATCTGAAAGAAAAAAAACATTATATTCTTCGTGCCGAGCTCGAAAAACCAAACCGCTCCTGCACTCCGTGCAAAACAAGAAGCAGCGAGTACTCCCGAGCCATAAAAATTCCGCAAAAGCCCATGAATCGATCGCGAGGCGCCTTGCAACACCAGCTGGCGGACGAGAGCGCCGGCAATTAGGCGAGGCTCACTCTCTCTCTCATGGGCCGCGTCCTCGGCAGCGCGGCGGCGCGTCCTTGCTCGATTAAGGCGCACAATACGGGGGCGATAGCCGGAGAGTTTTATGCGTTTGGGTGCAGCCTCGCGCAGAAACGGCGCGCTTTCGCAAAAGCTGTTTCGATGAGCGGTGCACACCGCATTCCCGAGAACTGCTGCCTGCTGGAATATTCCCTTCGTGTAAGAGAGCCGCACCGTGTGCTGGGTGCTTTTCGGCGAGCTCGTTGAAGAGAGAGCTTTGGGAGGTGTGCAAGCTGCGATGGATTGCCTTCGCTGCTGTTTCGCTCGTTGGAAAATGGCGTGTTAGACGTTGAGAATTAAGTATTGGTCACGACAAAATTTTATTAGTTCTGAGAAGAATTAAAATTTTTCGAGCCCTTTTATTTATAGCTGGTTCAAGATAGTTCAATGTAGAATTCTCATAAAGTTGCGTAAAGCTCATTTTTCGCACTCCATCAATTAAGTATTCGATTTTTAATGTTGCAAGTTCATGTGAATTTTACTTGTCATAAATAGACTTATAATTAGTTTAATTAAACTAAAATCTGCGCGGCTATTAAACGCAGATTTACTGCAGATAATTTGATAAACAGAATTTCATTGTCTTGCCTTAGATTGAATATTGCACCACGACATGCGTCAATGATCTCGGATATAGTTGTGCTACAGTTGACTTTACTTTAATTATCTGTTATGCTTACATAGTTTTTAATGGAACAAAAATCTATAATTAAATAATAATATGCTTTCTTTTGCATTACTGGACGTTTCGTTTATTATTTAGCTAATAATTGAAAGAAGTAAAGTAAACTTTTTATCGCCATTATTGAAATACGTCTACAAACAATACGACGCGATATCTGCCTACAGTAAGAATGCAAACACTTTTAATTAAAACAAAGTAACACTTCGAAAAACTCTTCCGCATGACTCCGATTATCACTCCCGCGCCAATCGTACGTCATAATCCGTTACGTTGTATTACGGAATAATATTAAACTTGTGGATTATGCGCATATTCGTCCGCTCGCTAATCAATGATCACGTAATGGGCGGGCCCTAAAAACGTCGCTCTAAATCCCGAGAAAGTGCGGCCGAAGAAAACTGACTCCGGCGCGCGCGGAAAGTAAATAAAATACAAGATTTTCGAAGGCGCGGGCACGCAAAATATGCGCGACGCACAAGAACGCAAAGCTCCGCGCGAACTGCGAAAATACGTATGTGCGGCGCGACGTTCCGCCCTCCGTTTCAGGCTGATTGTCGACATGTTTCGCCTGGCGTTTTCCTGCGTCGTTTGTATATGTATTCCCGCATTACGCGACTGCGCATATTCTTGATATTCACGCCTTGTGCATAGTATTTACATTATTTACCACTTTATTAAATATGCATACGTCGACTTGTGTGGCTTCTTTTTACGCGAGTCTGCGATTGCGCGACTTTGATTTTTGACTTGGCAGAGGGAAACTTTGTTCTCGAAAGGGCGTTCAGTTTTTAGCTCTGTGGATATAAATGCGTACTTTTTATTTTGCTGTAAAATTGATTATTTTCACGAAACAAGTTTATGAAGTGTATTCATTAAAGAATAAATATTATAGCGATTCATTATTATGATCCTCAGTATCAGCAAATGAATATTTCTCTGTACATTCAATATTGCTTATACGTCTAACTGAAATATGACCAAAGCTCACATAAATTTTTTATAAACAGTATTTTATCTTTTTATGCAACCAAGTTGTAAATAATAAAAGACAAACAAGTTTTTTTTTTAATAAAGTACACAAACGGTGTATAAAATTATAGTTTTTTAAATATAGTTTGCGTACTTCAAGTGTAAAGTTTTTTAAATTTATTTTTGATGTTTACGACTTTGTTACGTATATTTCGATACGTAATACCGCCCTTCGCAAGTCAAAAATTACGTTAGAGACTAAGGAATTTTTGCGAAAAAATAAGCTTTTTGCAGGTTTAAAAAACCTTGAAAACAACATAAAACGTAGAAAAGTAATTATGTATAAATATATTTCTCGCGAAATATTCTAAACAATTCAAATGGTTGGTACTGGCCGAAAAAAAAATTCAATTCAGTAAAAAATACTAAAGTTTCAAAGGTTTTTGCTTTATTTAATCCTCTTTTCCCTTTCAAAACATATTTCTAACTGCATACTTGGCTGGTACATTTTCAAAAATGTAATGTCTTTTTATACATACACTTTACGTGCCCAATAAAAACAATAAACCATAAAAAGCAATATCCGAAAGCCCCGAACTGTTCGAATTACTCCTAGAAAGTAACCCGTAAAAATACAGATACTTCCCGCATCCGTATTATACAGACACGTACCTCACATCCCAACAGCGCGCCGATCGAATCGGCGAGAAAAAAAAAACAAAAAAAAACCGATACAGGCGCCTTCGCCCCGAATCTCGCTGCTAAATCTCTCATTATCCAACATCGGTGTGTAAACCGCGCACGACCTTGGGATCGAGGGAGGGGGGGTCTATTTTTCATTGCGCTCTCCAGCCGCAAGCGTATCATGCACTATAAACGCCGCGAGCGAAGCGAATCGCGATGTTATTAATACGTGCGTACAGACGTGCGTTGGCCCTCGCCCCGCCGAGTATTTTGTCAGGAAGATTGTATAACGCGGATCGGACAATGCTCGCGTTCGGGCCCGCTCATTGACGTAATGCATTTTCGCTCTTACGGCGCGAGAGAACGAGAGAGAGAGAAAATATTCTTTTTACAATTTCACTTTTTTACCTTTTACGACTGCCTTTTTCTTGCGTCGAGCCATAAGCCGTTCGCGCCTCTTTACGGCGCGGCCCGTGTGGCTTGTGCAAACGATCGATTGATAAGAACCGAGCGATTTTATCGCTACCTCGAGAACAATGAGAATCGATGCTGCTACTTTATTGAGCCGCGAGAGGAAGTGGAAGCCTAATACGCGGCCCGTTTTCTCACTGACGAGACCCGTTTGGAGGCTAAGCGGGGTAAAGGATTAATTAGGAGTTCCTTCAATCGTTTCTTATCGCTTTGATGCATTTTATTTATATAGACGAGGACGTATTTTCATTTTGCGCGTTTAAGCAATTTTCGTTGGAATATTCTCCTTGTGTTTCTGTATTTTTAAGTGATTATAAAGTCAATCAATTTCATTTGAAAAATTAAATTGAAATAAGTAATAGATCCTATACAAATATGATTTACAGTTTCTCACGACAAGCTGATGCTCACTATTAAGTAACGCTCTAACCTTCAGAAGCAGTCTGTAAAAATTATTCAAGGACCAAATGCATTTTTTATTCAATAAAATTAGTTCTAAAAGTAATTGTTATTAAACAGAATTTTAAAATATTGTGTAATTCCAGTTTAAAATTTATTTTTCCTCCTCTTTTTTCTCGAATTTCAATATTATAATATTCTATTCCAATGCGTTGCATTTGCAGTTTAAAAAAACGACCGCTACTTTTATCACCAAAAAATCGTGCTGGAAACCCGATTGGAGTTGTGAAAATATTGCAAAGGAAATGATCAATTATAATTGCATGCACTAATTAAAAAGCACGCTCGTTCGATACACCAAATCCGCAATCGTAGTAACTATTATTAATTTTAACTTTGTGCGCATCCGATGAAGTAAGAGATCGGGAGATTCAAAAGAGATAAGACAGTTTCGAATTTCACTTCTCCGCCTCTTTAACGACTAATAAGACAGCGCCAAATATTGCGCGGCAATCGGCGAAGGAAAACCCGACCTGGGCCCCTTTTACTTTTTAGAGCACGTTCCGTTCTTAAGTGACTTGCTATCGTGCCCGGCGATAAATTATTTCTGAAATTAACGCGCGTTCCTCGATGACTAGCAAAAATCCCTCCCATCGAGGTACGACGAAGTTTAAGCACCTCGTTAGCCGACCCTCCCTCGGCTCGTATTAAGCTTATTTTAATTCATTTTTGCACCTCGCGCGCCAGTCGAATGCGTCCGCGCGATAAGCCGTTGATTCCGGCGTAGCAGGTGTCCGCGGAGAGCTGCTTTCCCAAAGACTCTTATTCAAATGAATTAGAATCGCGAGCCATTGATCGGGAAAAAGGCGCTCGGTGCCGCGCGACCCCGGAGTGGCGCCGCCGCGACATTCTAAACATGATCTTGATAATTCGAGGGTTAAGTCGTTTAAGTGGCTGCGCTTAGTTGGCATGTTATGTAACGGATAAACAGCTGGAATCTATCCGGTGCAATGGGAGCAATTTTGCGAAGTAAGCCGTCGATAAAAAGAGTTGGTGGAAAGGCATTTTCGTGACTCTAATCATAAGCATCGGAGCCTAAATTATAGCAATTGCTGACCCTTATTCGATTGCTGTGTTTGTCCGTTGTGCGGCTCGTTATTAACTTTAAGCTTGTAATTACACATGATAATTAATTTAGCCGAGTTGACGTATAGCAGCGGCAATAAAATTAATTTCTAATTTATCGTTCAAAAATAATAAATCTTCAAATAGCGCAAGCAAGTTTACGACGAGAATAATAATAGAGGAAACGGAATGAAAACGTAAACTTGACACTACATTTCTTCGATAAAAATATTCCAGTTTCCCTTGCATTCAAGTGCACTTTTACACGTGTAGCTCATTTTTCCTCTTTCCGCTCAAGCGCACAGCGCAGCGCTCCGCTATATTTTCTGGCCGCGATCGACGTAAATTTCGTCCCACTTACATAAACTTCGCGCGGCGTTGGATAATTACCCAGGCACGAGAGAACCCGCGGTGGGTCGACTCCCATCGAGCTCGGCGCGTTCCAAATTTTCGCGCGTCGGTATATACATCTCGATTTCCCAGGACCGAAATCTATATCGAATCAATGAGCATCATTGTTATTACCGTCATTGCGCAATCGTGAGAAAAGCTCGCCGCGCCGATTCGAATGCATCTGGTTATTATATGAGCGGGGAAGGATTTTGTACCTGAAAATCTGCCGTTTATTGTCTATAAGATTTATATTTGTTCGGGGAGCATAAATTTCCGCGGTATCGATACCATTACGTTACAAAATCCATAATAAACGTACGGCGTGCGTATGGCAATGCTAATTGTACCTACACCGTTTCCTAGTTGAAATGTCCTTGTCGATATTTTGCGGTAGCCCCCGTACGGGTTATTACCCGTTTTTTCGTTACCTCCCCCCGCGGAATTTTATAAAAGCGACAATCGGAATGTGTAATTATAATAGATTTTCTTTCCTCGTTAAACGCGGCAGCTTTTATTTACCGAATGAAATACAAGGGGCATTGTTACCAGAAAAATTATGAGGCTTGAGTTACACGTGAAGTAGATTTATCAGTTATTGTAGTTCCTAAGCGTTCTTTTAACTGAAAATCCAAACTATTCCCATTGTGACATAATTCAATTAAACGGAGCTCTTTTCCAAAGTAGCAAACACCACCGACTGCATTAAAATCCTCTGGAATAAAGCCCTTCCGCGACCTCCGACTTCCCTCCGAAATCTCGCCGTTTCTGGCGCCCAAGACCGCCTCGCGCCTCGGATCTCGGGGGACGGCCGTAAATTAAAAAAGAGCTAACCGTCCCGGGAGAAAATTCAGCTCCAAAGAATAAAGTCGCGCAACTCTCCGCGCGGCACAAAGACTCTCGCGCGCGCGCGCCCACTCTCGCACCCTTCTTACATCAAGGCATTCCACTACTTCCTCGCTGTTACATACCCGACATAGTTCGAAAATTGTGCTCTCGCACATACGCACACGCGCGCCCGCCGATGTAATTTCGCTTTTACCGCGCGCGGCGCGTGGCGTATCGAAAGAGCCGCGGCGCTTGTTTTTTTTTTCTTTTTTTTTGCAGTTTCTCTTTCCTTTTCTTGACAGCCCACCGAGTTGTCGCACAACCCGGCACTGGTGCTGCGGGGAGCTTTTTTTTGGCGCCCCGGGATCGGGAATGTGGGAATTTGCTGCCGCCGGCCGAGATGGATGATGAAAATTTGCAGAATTTCGTTTGAAGACTGAATTTTTAAGGGGGCGGTGGAGCGATCTGTTGTTATTGTCGAGGCGTTGAGGCGAGGTAAATTTTTGGAAGGTCGAATTCAGAAAGTGCGTTTGTGTTATCGGGCCTTTCTAATTAACGGGCAACATTATTAAATTATTAACTAAAGAACATGTTTTGCGTTAACATAACAGAAAAATAAAAGTTTAATAAAGCGGTATAAAAGTAATTAACTTAATTAAACTTCATTAGGAGTACTTAATCTTGAAAATTAAAATCACCGCCCTAATTCGAATAATTGAAAGTTTTGATTATTTTCTCGCGTATAGCCCTCATTATAAACATTATTATTTATACGTAAAAGGTTTTCGAAGTTCAAATGCAGCATATAATTTGCATTTTATAGTAAGCGGTGTGATTAAATTAGCACATAAGACTATAATTTAAAACTAATATTATCATTAGCTTGTAAACCACATATTACGTCAATTATGTAATTCTTGCAATAATTTTCGGTTTTTAATTCATTGAAAATACTCATAACTTTGATGCGCAGCGAAGTATGAAAAGAAATTATTATTATAAAGGTTATTTACACATATTAACAAATTCTCATACTTGTACGAAATCCTATTTAATTGTCTATTTATTACAAGAAAATAAGATGCTTACTTTGCATACTACTTATAAACCAAAGATACCGACTTTGCATTACAAAATAGAGCGCGTTTTCATAAAACAATAAATAACATTAAAAATCATAATCCCAGAGAAGAATTAATTATTCCCTTTTCTAAAAACTTGGCTAGCAGCGATAAATCCAGTTATTAAACGAAAATGAACGTGAATTTCCAAGTCAAGAAGAAAAATGCAGTTTCAAGAACTGTCAATCACTTATACGAAAAAAAAAAAAATTAAAGTGTCTAGTTCAAAGTAATCAGCGGCGCCTGCTCCGAATGGCCCATTGTCTTTCGCTTATATTTAAACTTTATTTTCTTCGCCCGGTGATTTTAAGAATCTTTTCTTTTTCGCGGCTCGCTCGACATGTGTGGCACTTAGCGTAATCACAGCCGTGCAGCGAAATTGCCAAACGGTGCGCCCGTTTTAAATAATACGCTTTTTTTTTCATTTTTCTAATAAATAGCAATAAAACGTCTCGTAAAAGTAAGAGACCGGCAATGGTAGTGGTAGATTGATATGTTTCTTTAACGCGATCTTGATACCTATATTTAAAAATGCGCAAATTTATTTTTGAGCGTCACTGGTAGATTTAGGCTATTACTTGAGAAGGATAATTAGAGGAAATATTTAAAAAATTTGGCAATATTTTAGAATGGTTTTTTATTTAAAAAAAGTCAATAGATAAAAAACAGATAAATGTTCTACTACGTTTTACGGTGTCCTACTTAACATTTCTCAATAATTCTTCGCTAAAATAAGAAATATGTTCGTTCATAAAATTTTAAACTTCGACTTTATTCAGCAATAATAAATTTTTTTTACGGCTGGAAGTTAATATTTGGAACAAAATTTATTGCCCTCGTAATGAGAAATTCAATGTTTTCGTTTAATGAATGAAACGAATTTTTGTCAGCGGGAAAATAATTATGTCAGTCTTTACCAATCGCGGATCTATGCATTTTTACGTTAAACTCGGAGCACGTGTTTTTATCCCGTAGTACGCTACTTTGCATAATTGAACTCTGCAATAATAAGACAGGAAAGAATCATGGTTTTTGTGAAGAAAAAAAAGGCTTCCTCTTTAGAGCGACGAATAAAAAAAAACACCGTTTTATCTTAAAATAAATACACATCTAAAATGAAGTGCCTTTTAAAATGACTTCTGAAACAACTTTTTAAGCAGTCAAAGGCAGAGCGCGCGTATTAAAACTTTAACTATAACTATTAACCGGGGTGCTTAGATTTTACTATTATTTGCTCTTGATCTTAAAATCCACTTTTAGTCCCTCACATACTTTCAATTTTTTCATCCTCAATGTCTTTTCTCTCTCACGCATATATGCGCTCTCGCAGGCCTTTAGGCGTAACCGCATTGTTTACGCAAGAAATTGCTAAATCCCTGCACCTGTTTTAATACGGAGAGTTTCTAGCGATTCCGCTGCCGGAGTGTGTGCGCTAGAAAAAAAAATGGATTAACGAATTCAATTTGGTAAATTCTTTTCTTCGAAGTTGGCGCAACGAGCGGCGCTTTTTGCAAACTTTTACGCTTTTGAGTGTCGAATATGTGAGCGGGTTAGTAAATAACGCGAAATAAAATAAATCCGATGTAATGATGATTTAGTTGGCGTTTGTTTACAAGAATTGTTGGCATTGCTGGTTAAATAATTTGCATTCATTGAAATATAAAGCTCTATGTAAATCATTTAAATTAAATAAAAGGCACTTCGTATAAAAATTTAATATAAAAATAAGAAAATTTTTATTATACAACTACAATCCTAACATAAATAATATTAAAAAAAGTAGTGTTTTTTTTTATAAATTATAACTAAATCGAAAACAATTTTATACCTTTTCACAACATTTAAGATTTAAATCTAATTCTTAAAATATTTTCAAAAACTAAGCCCGGCATGTACTTGCGAAAAATATATTTACTACTGAAAGCGCATAGGCACTACACTTTTAGTACTTAAAAGTTTTCGGCAAATGAGCGCGCTTAATTCCAGAATTTTTTCGCAAGCAAGAATTATCACCTTCTTATAATTACAGAGCCAGAACTCGAAGCGATCCCATCAAACTAGTCCCGCGACGCGAGCAATTACCGCTGGCCCGACACCTATATGACAACGCAAAACCAGCGACTCCTGCTCGCATCGCGCGCCTCGAACGTTATCCGGGGGCCTCGCTTTTTTTCCATTTCTCCGCCTGCACACGTCGCGCGCACGCATGTCGCGAGCCGCTCGTTACGAGAAAGACAGACCGAATTTCCAAAGCGATTTAACGCGTTATTGCGTGAAAATCGGGATATAGCGATATATGTATAGAGAAACGGCGAGCCAACGAGGAGCAGCAGCAGCAGCGGCAGCAGGCGGCAGCGGCGACTGGCTCCGCGTTTCTCATGGTGGGGGCGCGCGGGCAGGCACACACACAGGCCGCTTTTACCGCGGCCCCCGTAAGATCTCTCGCGAATACGCCTTATTGTTCCTTGAGCTATATAAGGTGATTCCAGCGGCCGTAACGCCGTAGAACGCGCCCTAGAGCTAAGCAGCGAACATGAGGCTCCTCGTGAGTACCAACCTGTTTCTTTGTTGTCGCCGTTCGGGATAGAAGCGCGCCGACACACCGCACGTGGACACGCGCACAGTTCGCGATATTTTGAATTTGCCGCGCCGCGTTCTAGAAGGATCCGGAGTTCGCGGAGGAGAGAGAGCTTGCGGTTGCTCGGCGGTTTTGGGCTTGCTTGCTTGGTATATACTGGTGCTTTCGCGTGATCTGGAAGCTTCGCTCGGAGGTTTTTTTTTCGTTTTGTTTTGTGCCGTCGAATTTTTCAACTTTTTTTTAAAGTCGAAACGAAAATGTACTTGTCGGACTGTGTGGTATGTGGATCTGAATTATAATAACTAACTTAGTTTTTAAATTTTATTTGGATTTCTACGTTAAAATATTAACACTCCTTCGAAAATATTGGTCGCTAACTGCATCTAAAAAGAATTGGTTCTGTTAACAAGCTTTTGAGGTAAATAAAAAGTTTCTGAATTAAAAATTTGTTAAATGTCTTTTCACTCAAGACACTAACAATTTTGTATCAAGACACTTAAATATTTATATATTAATAAGAAATCAAATTTTTGTATACCAGAGAAAAAATTGTGACGAAAACTCGTAAGCTATTTTAAATTGCCTGTGTTTATTATGTGAAATAAGTCACGGATGGCTGTCAAGTTATATATACGATACCTTTTGCTCATAAGCGTGAAATCGTGAAGTGAGATAATCTAATTCGGTAGCAATGCGAAAAAATTAGTCGGTTCTTTTGTACAGATTTAATCTTTATGAACCGAGAAAGTATTGCATTAACATTTTCTAGACTCTTTTGCACAATATCACTTTCACGTATTGTATAGTGCTGAAATTGTATCAAATTCAACGATATCATCGTTTCAAATCATCGCTGTAATATTTTATAATTTTTCATTTAATATTTTCTTTTAACTATGTAATACTCGCTAATGCAATCGTTGACTAAAAAGCTTTAAGCTTTTGCATTTATAATAATTTTTAAAATTAAAGTGGAACGTTGAATGAAATTCTAAATTTAATCAAATTTAATAATGTGTTTTAATTAATTGTTAATTCTGAATTACTTTAAATATTGTAAATTAATTAACTTTAGTTGGAAGCACATTTTATTGTTGTTATGTAATTACAGTCCTTAAAATATTAGATAGTTCATTTGCTACAGATTTGCATAATAAGAATACATCTATTAATATTAACATTTTAAAATTGACATTAAATTCGTTTTGGGTATAAGTTTCTCCCTTTTTATTACAGTAGTAAGAAATAAGATTGGAAACACCTACACAAGCTTCTCCTTTATTTCTGGGAAAAGGTCTATCTACACTGAGCAATATAATAGACTGCTTTGTTAGTTTCTCATAGATTCTTACAATAGGTTTAATAAATTCCCTTCTTAAGACAAGCATCTATTGTATCTCTCTTGTAGAGTAATAAAAATTAATTGATTTGAAAAACAAATACTTTTTGCATTTCCGATAGATGTTAACATCGATTCCAAACAATTGAAGGTATTTAACGTTTCTAGAAGTTAATTTACATACCAAAAGAAATGTCAAGAAAGATTTATTTTGGGGGATTGAAGTCTCTTTTTACTTTTGATAATCATCTTAAATTTTCATCGTATTTATCTTTGATACAATAGGATCTATTTTTAAACAGAGTAAAATTTCGATATAAAAATAAAAAATAAAATCGTCAATTGACTAGTACATCGGATCGAATTATTAATAATAATAAAATAAATATTTTCTTTGCAAATCGTTTTAAATGAAGGGAATTTTGTAATTGAATTCATAGTTTTATGAATAGTTTTAGGAATATTCGTGTTCTACCTTTCCGTCATTCCGATCCTTTTCCAAATTCCAAATAAGTGCATTCTTCAATCTTTCGAAAATAATCACGAAAAAAAGAAAAACCCAGAAATATTTCTTATAAGCAACTTGACCGTTTCAGATTATCTTCTCAACCCTCGCAGTAGCGGTCCTCGCCCGACCGGGCTACCACCACGGTGCGGACGTCCACGCCTATCAGCCATACCACGGGCCTCTGGCCCCTCTGGCGCACGACGGCCGCGTCGTCGACACCCCCGAGGTGGCGCACGCGAAAGCGGCCCACTTCCACGCCTACAACGAGGAACTCTCCAAGACGGCCCACCACGGACCGGCCCTCCACGACTACGGCCACCAGGAGATCTCCCACGGCGGCTCCTACCAGCACTACGAGCCCGATCACCAGGTCTACCACGGGCCGCCGGCCCCTCTGGCCCACGACGGCCGCGTCGTCGACACGCCCGAGGTCGCCCACGCCAAGGCCGCGCACTTCCACGCCTACAACGAGGAGCTGGCCAAGGTCAGCCATCACGGCTTGGAGCACGGCTACAGCCATTACCCCTGAAACCGAGCGCAGCCCGACGAGCATACCTACATTAATACCTACACACACCGACACACACACATTCTCTCCGAGAGTATTCCTTAACCGAACGCAAGCAGCGCTATTGCGTGATTAATCCGCGATCTCTGACACGGCAAGCGGCGGATGCGGTAGAATGTCCGGACCTCTCCTTTCGATACTCGCTCTACACGGTCTTTGTTGTAACGCGCACGTGACTCTGTGTCCACCCGGTGATGAGATTTTTAACAGCTTTTGTATATTTTTAGTACGTAATGTAACGGGTCGCCACTGGAATGATCGCGATGCTCCATCGTTCGCGGTTATTGCCTTCTGAACGATAGACGACGGTATGATCTACTTTGTAACGAGTAACTTTTACGCGTGATCGGCAATTCCTGTTACCGCCTTTTGCGTCTTCTGCCTTTTTATCTCCTTTTTCTACTATAAATTGTCCGTTTTTTCTATTTTCGAAGCTCAGTTTTTTCTTTTCTATTGTAACATACTTGTAACGCGAATGCAACACGCAGCTGGCAATGTAAGCAGGAGTGCGCAAACGGTATGATTGCTAGGTACAGTTGGCTTTTGTAATACAGTGTATATGGTTTACTAACAATAAGCGAGATATATCCAGAGAAAAACTTGGGATTTCGAATGTACCCGACTTCCTAGCTCACCAGGAAGATGGATTTCGAGCCGTTTACAAGTGATTTGAACCGTCGTACAAAGGTCACACCGCGCTTTACCATCAATAACGGAAAGACAATGTACGGTCCACGCAAGACGATCACGATTATACGTTCTACCGCGGCTGCGTAATGTCACAGATAGTGTTCTCCAGTACCACACACGTGTAACGAATTAATCACGCAAGTTATATCATACTCCATTAAATGTAGAAACGTGTAGTTCTTACGTGCTTTTCACAAGACGAGAGGCAATTTTTTTTCTATCCTGCTTCGTCGAACTGACCGAGCGACGAGGGTAGGAGGTAAATAAAAAAAAAATTGCTCGTTGGAGGGAGAACATTTCCACGCTTGGATCTTGTAAAGCAACGTGTATCTCATCGTTCTCGCATTTCGTAAATATTGTATACTCAAATGTATTACCGATGTATATTATACGAGGAAGCAAATATATTTTTCATATCAAAATATCAATCAATGGCTTGTTCTTACTAATATCATATTTTTTTTTTAATTCTTAAATATTTTATTGGAGCATTGTAAATTTTCAAGTTTGCTAATGGTAAGTCAATATTTGTAGATTTATGGTTTAAAATTCTATGACAGTTAGATTTTATTGAGTTTCAGTTACTGATTTTCTTTCAATCATCGATATAAAAAATATTCTTTGTCAATATGAATTTAACTGGAGCAAAGATTTAACAAAATATCAAGCATTATTATTAATGTAAATTTGTTTATAAAAGTTTTTAAAATAATGTTCTTAAAGTGAATTAATTATAAATTCACATGAAATTCGCGCGGCACGATAATAAACTCCTGAAAGGTATAATTTATTCTAAAAATAATAATAAATATGTAGGTTAATTATAAGAATTATGATAAAATTCTTTTAAAAAGAAATTATTATGAATGTAACTTAAAATATTATAATATGAAACGGCATTCTACTAGATGTAATCACGCTATAGAAAGGATCTTACTGTTTTTCGGCAAACGGAATTGTAATTACTTCCTCCAAAGAGGTTTATAGAGTACTTTACGTAAATTGAGAGTGAAAATCGTAACGTAAAGTAATATTTCATGTTAATCTTATCAGTAATTAAGAACACCTCACAATGAAAAATTTACAATCAAAATAAGTCATCTTTATTTATTATAGAATACAATTATGCCCGAATTAGGGTAACTACACTGAGTAAAGCCGCGAGTTTTCGGAACTTTTCACAAATGCAATAATTAAAGTGTTCAGCTTATAAGGAGTCTTTTAATTGGTAGCATATAATGTTACATTTACTTTATATAAATTATGCTTTATATTATTTATGAGATAGATACGGAGCAGGCGACCCATTGCAGAGTTTAAATTGCTTTTACTTCTAACTTTTACTTTTAACTTTTACTTTTTATTAATAAGTGAATTTACGTACTGTTACATTACATAATGTGAACAATAAGATTGATATTATATTCAGTGGTTAGATAGAATTATTTATCAAGTTATTGCGTTGTGATAAAGTATTTCATTGCACTATAAAGTATAAATTTTTTATATCAAACAGAAGCCAAGTCCAGTTTACTATTTGTTTTTGACATTAAGCAAAGCCATTTTCAATTAAGAATGATAATTTTCTTTTCTTATCGACCGAAGATTTAAGGTGATTATTAATTTTTACAACTTGTTTTAACTCTCATTATGTTTAAGTCGTAATCATTACTATATTATTAGGCCAATACTGGCTAAATAATAATACCTTTCATCTTTTTTGTACCTACGTGCTGAAATAAATTAAGAAATGGCATGAAGGATTGGTAAATTACGAAAATAGTAGACTAATAATCTTCGCAAGGTAGCCAGAACTGCGGTCATTTATTTTCTGCCGGGCGATTAGAACGACAAGTTTTTCTGTGCATAATCATTAAAATCATTTTATGCCGAAACGCTACAGATATGTTTATTTTCTTTGCTGTTGTCATTCTTATATCGATAGGATCGGCACGATAGCTGTGATACGTAGGACTTTTTTATTACTGTTCTTTGATTTAATACTAGCTTAGATACCTGCAATCTAAAATGCAAGCAGAACAAGTTATAAACCTATACTAAACCTTAAATTTTTTAGAAGCAAATAACTTAAATATCCGCCGTATCGCATTAATTCTTATGCCAATATATGAAATATCAGCCGTTAATTAAATGCGTTCTCCATCACATCAGTCCGCAACAAGGAAGCAGGCCATAGATTCGTAGAACCACAATGACATCGTGCTTTCCTGCAACGACCCAACAGGAGCAGAGCGAAGCCAAGCTGTATACGTGGGTCGGTCACTTGCGTCCTGCGCATTCAACGCAGCAGGCAATTACCGCGACAGGCCTTAGCGACACAATCAATTCTCGCCGCATATATACCCAATGGCAGCGCGTGGCGCGCGGAGGCTCGACCGCGTGCAAAAACGCTGCCGCTGTAACGCGAAAAAGGCTGCGCGCGGCATCGGGAAGAAAAAAAGCCGCGCCCGAAATCATAAATCTCCCGTTATGACGCCGTCGTCCTCGTCCTATGGCCGCGTTATCAATCAGTTTACGTAACGAGAAAGCGTACGTATACACGTATATGCCGGGGTGCGCGCGCAAGACGTTGGGCGCTTGGGTGTGTGCGCGCGCGCCGCTGATAACGACAAACGCGAATTGTATAACGGCGTCACGCAACAGGAGGCAGGTCTCGTTCGCGAACTTTCCAAACGGCCTGATGAACCGGCCGGAGAGGAAGACAATGACAGAGACGGCTGGGAAGCAGGCTGGGAAGCAGGCTGGGAGGAAGGGTCGAATTAGGGGAAAAACCGCAAGTTTAGGATGTGCCGCAGTTTTGAGCTATTCTAATGTTGAAAATCGATGCTTAATAATCTTACAATTGACTTACAACTTTTTTTTCTGTAGTAAATAAATTAAAATAGGTAAAATAAAAATTAGATCTAAAAATTGACGTTAATTATTTCTTTATTATAGGTTTGAGCAATAATCATTATTATTTCATTTCTTGTCTCTATTTAATATTACTGTTACTTAGCAGATAAGTGTGTAATGAAGACATAATCTACAGCAGCATATTGAGACCGCAACATTGAAACCACTTGCAAATGATAGGTTCAAATAATCTAAGAAAATGATCTCAAATGGAACGTTTCCAACTATATACTTTTCTAAAATATTCAACTTCGCTGTCTCATAACGGTACTTATTAATTAAAACCACATTACAATAAATGAAACTTTAGCAAATCTTACAAGTTTCTTAATTATAAAGTTCGTATTTAAAACTAAATGCACCCAATTTTCAAACTGTTGTGCGCACTTTTAAGCTACCACAGTTGCCTACGTCATTTTTCCAGCCTTATCAGACAAAAGATCATTGCACAAACTAGATTAACAATTCCTTTCATCATCGCATTGATCGCTCAAAAAGAAAAAAAAAATCAGCTCAAAATCACTCCCAGAAAGAGTCGCAGCAGTACGATATCGCGTATCATTATCTGAAGTGACTCGTTCCAATTCCCCGTCGCGGCACCTCTCCCTCCCGGCGGCGGCGGCGCTTTTCACGACTAATTAGCCGCGATCAGGAGATTCCAAAGATACACGCCGCACTTGCTCGAGTGCGCCCCGGTGGAAGGAGCCAACAATAATAGGCTCGAGGCCGTAGAACGTCGTCGTCCACGTCGGCACGTGCGGCTAAGCGGCTCGGGAAGAGAGGTGGGGAGAGCAAAGCTCCGGCGACCTGGTCGACGAACCAGGACTTGGCTTGCGACACGACCGGCTGCTGCTGCTGCGAGCTCTCGTTGCTGCCGATCGTTCCCGATTATTGTTCGCCGAGCTCCCAAAGCCGACGGACTCTCCCTCTCGCTCTCTCTCTCTCTCTCTCTCTCTC
>UCOL01001363.1:0-38351 GCA_900474335.1 Ormyrus nitidulus
TCCAGCCAAAAAAAAAAAAAAAAAAAAGCAGGAGCCACCTCGAAAGCCACCCCATAGAGATTCAAATAGCCGCACACATACACACACCGTCCGTGCCCAGTTGCTCTCTCACGGCGAGCGGAATTCTCTCTCGGCGGCTCGATAGTTTCACACGCCGCCGCGGGTATATATAATATACTTTCACGCGCGGCGGCGAGGCGGCGGGGGAGGCCGAGGGACCCGCGCCACCGCCGCCTTTTATTTCCGCCGTTCGCTCGCGTCCGATCTATCGGCGTTTCGGCATCAATTACAACGCTAATGGCCGGCAGTCAGTCACACCTTGCGGGATATATCTCGGGTCTCCACAGCGCCGCGAGGTCGGCCGCGTGTCAACCGTACGGCTGCCGCTGCTGCCTGCCGCTGCCACGCGAATCGCCAAGCTCCCCCAGCCATTGTGTGAGAGAGAGAGAGAGTGATTTAGAGCGCTCGATGAAAAGTGTAGCGTTATTTAGGTTATGCGCGGATAAAAATCCCCCCCGACTCCGAATGGGTTTTATGTTTTCTGTTCCGTTTGAAGGCTTGAGAATTATGGACTGAATTGTGGGACTGAGAAGTGCCCGGTTTCTTCTCTGGTCGGGGAAGAATATGGACTGGAATTTAAAGCTTCTTTTTTCTTATTTTTAAACGTAATTTTTTCAGAATTTGAGTACGAGGGTTTTTTAATTGAATGTAGTAGTTGAATGTACTGTCTGTCAGTTTTATCGAAAAGCATTAAACGTTTGAAATAACCTGAGCAGAAGCTGGCTAGCATGCTTAATAAGAGCTCTTATTATTATACCCATCCAGATCCGACTTGTCTAACTAACAAATGAATACTGACAGTACACATTGAAAATTATCGGTAAATGAAGCAGTTATTTCAGAGTTACATAAAATCTAGAGCGAAATCATCCAAAGTTTGTAATTAAATTAAAATCGTTTATTTTTAGTCGGACCAACGACAAATTAAGGCAGCTCCCGTCACTAACCATTAGCGCGATTGAAATCAAAGACTGTTGAAAGCAGCCGAGGAAAAAGGCGGGGGGAAAAGCGCCAACGATTTTTTTCCCCCCGCAAGTCCGCAACGAAAAAAAAAAGGTAAAAAAGCAGGCCTCTCTCTCCTTATCATCATCATAACTCAGGCAGCTCCAACGCGCTGCCGCTCGTCAATTCTTAAAGCATGTGTATATATACGAGGAGCAGCGCGGCGTAGACATCGAGACAAAAGTCATTTCCTCGGCGCAGTCCAAAATTACATATAATTGGAGTAGCGCTCGAGAGATTTTGTCTCTCTCTCTCTCTCTCTCTCTTCCTCCCTTCTCCGAGTATGTGCGCTCACGCGTGCAAACTCGGAGCCTTGCGCGCGCGCGCTCGTGTACACGAGCTCGTCCCGAGTAGCTGCGGCGCGATTCATCCTTACCTACTCCTACTTCTATCCTGCTGCGTTTCGTGGACGGCTATTTTTCTTACTGTCCAAAATAGTTCTGGAACGATGGCGACTCGTTTCGGTTATTTTTGTTTATTTTTTCTGCGGAGAATTTAAAGTATGCGTTGCATTTTTTATAATTGAATTAAAATTATGACCGAGAAGCACTCTAAAATTTAGAAAGTGCTAAAACTTTTTACGTTCCGAATTTTATGGCTCGATCGAGCTGTTATCATCCAAAGTGGAGTATTTTTTTTCCGAAAATTTGATGGAATTATCCAATTACCAGCTGGGAAGCCGTTCGCGCCTTAAAAATACGTAGTAAAAATATATTTATCCGGCTCACCTTCCGGAATCCCGTCGTAATTCCTTATTCTAAAATCCAATTTCGCGCGAGCTCCCCGACTCCCAGCTATCTTTCACGTAGCAGACTAGTCAGCTCGTCATCTTTTGATCGTCTTGAGCCCGAGCGACGTGAGCTTGCATCGTTCTCGCCTCCGACAAAAATCCGCGGTCAAACACACGGACGACGACGGACGTCTTAAAGTTCCGCCACGTAGAGAGACACATTGACGGGGAGCTTGATCATAACCGCGACGGCGGCGGCGGCAATCCGCGCCGATACGAAGTGATATATAATATATCATCGGGGGAATATTGCAGCGGCGCGCGCGCAAAGTGACGCGCCGCACTGATTCGATTTTACAGCTTATCGTTAAAGCTGTCGATTTTCGTTATGGCGCCGAGAGCGAAGCGCCGACGGTGATAACGTTCCGCGCGCGTATATATATAAGGCTGCGGACCTGATTCAGCTTTGTCGGGATTTCTATGGGGAGGATCCTCTCTACGCGACGGGCGAACGGTCTCGTCGTTAATTTTATGCCGTACGTTAATTAAACTTTGATGCGTCTGGCGGAAATTTTCGGGGGGGAAAAAGAGGCTGTCTGCGACGAGTTTCATATAAAACCAGTCGATTAATTGCTTTGAAGGAGTGTATTTATTCTTTTGTTTTTCGTTTTTTCGATTCGATTGTAAATACAAAGGAAAAATTATTGAATTGAAAGTACCGTGATTCGATTATGGAAAATTAAACGTATATACACTTTATAAAATAAAAATATATTCTTTTTTTTCCAATTCGATCGAGAATATACAAATGCTCGTGTGATTATACAAATACTCGGGTAATTCTTCTCACCCCAAATAAACAAGCGAAATGCTTAAGTAAATTCGTTCCGCGCCGAGAGTAAGACTCAAAACTTCTTCGAAAAAGACACGCGCGCAGACGAGATTATCGGCGCGATAATCCGTCATCGATTAAAGTACAAAATATTAACGTCCCTCGTCCGCGCGCCAGTTTAGCCGTCGTTTAGCGCCGAGGAAGATATATACTTCGAAAATCAATACACTCCGGCAGAACGGAAAGAAAGCACGTTCTCTCTCCCGCGCCAGCTTCTAAAAACTAATTTTAGGCCTGCAAAGTGTCTGCCTACCTTTTCCGCGCTACCGGGAAAAATACTTAAAGCCGAAAGAGAGTGCTGCTATTTTTCCGCAAATCACAACTGGATCGATAATCGATCTTTTTTTCCTTTTCTCCTCTCGCATACACAAAGCGATCTCCACGCTTATAACCAATCGCTTCCTCGAACGGACGGACGTTTATCGCCTGCCTTCTCTCTCTCTCTCTCTCTCTCTCTCTCGCTCGTGGGTGTAAAATTCGAGCTTGTCCGCGCGCGTATACTCGTCAGGCGGCGCAAAGCAGCACGCGACTAATAACGTTCGGGTAACGAGTCGCGCGGGTCGTACAAAAAACGGGCGACGCGGCTCTTTCGTGAATTAAAGGTTATTTCGCGAGAGGTGGGCGCAGGTTTCGCTTTACGTTTATATATATATTTATATATATAGAGCGGCGCGAACGAAAGCGCTCCGCGCGAGGCTCTTCTGGCTCATGTGCTTTTCCTCAGAAGCGTTGGCGCGTGGCGCAACACACACGCCGCTGCTTTCTGAAAGAAAAAAAAAAAAAAAAAGACTCGCCGAGTGTAAACGAAAACGAGGACGGTTTGGGATATTGGCTTCTGAAAAAACAATCAATTTATAATTGGAAAAGTGTATTTGGGAATTTTGACGTTGTACATCAGGGGCCCTGATGGCTTCCGGGATTTTTGTACGCAAGCTCGAATCCGCGACTAAAGTACTTCTCGAGCGGTTAGATAAGTGGATCTTGTCATTTATATTGGAAAAATAAACTCTCCCGAAGATTTATATATTTTCAGCGTCAATATTTTCACTCGTACATTTGGAATTGTAATTTTGGGTAGATTTTTCCGTGGAAAACGTAAATCGGTGTTTTTCGCGTTTTCATTATGTAACAGCGAAATCACTAAATTTTGAGAAGCAGTGCGTCCACCACGTTGGTATAATTTTGCACTCAAAATTCGCTCTCGCTTCGACAATCCGAGAAAAGCTCCGTTTAAATCAGTCCTCGGTACTATAAAATCCAGGAGAAACAATCGGCGCATCACTCGGCCGTGGTAATTCAAATCGACTGGTTCACCTTAACCGTCCCCTTGATTTCTCGCGAGTTGAAACCTACATAAACGGGGGGATATCGTTGCGTGCCGAAGCGCGTAACGAAAAGAGCTTAAGCTCGTCGGCTCGCCTCGCGGCACTTTTCTCTTTCTCTCTCTCCTCGTCCATACAGACTCTCGTCGTCTTAGTCTCGGTCGTCGTCTTCGTCGTCTTGGTCGTCTTGGTCGTCGTCGTCTCCTCTTCCTTTGCTGCTGGCGGCGGCGGCGGCGTCGTCGTCGGCAGTGCACGAGAAAGAGAGAGAGAGAGAGAGAGAATACGAGGCTCGGCCCTCGGCCGGCGCGCCCAGAAATAGAATTTCGAAATAGACCCAATATTTTCGTCGTCTCGCATTTGCGCCACCTTGCTCGCGCCGACCGCCGCCGCCGCCGCCGCCGCCGTCGCCGTCGTCGTAGTCGTTCAGAGACGAAAGCAGAGACGTTGCTTAAAGAAGGAGAGAGAGAGAGAGAGAGTAGGGGAGAGACGGAAAAGTCTCCGAGAGTCTTCCCTTCAGCGACTTCCCTCTCTTTCTCCACTCGAGCCGTTCGCCTAAGGAAATGTGTGCTGCTCTGCTACCGACGCCGCCGCCGCCGCCGCCGCTGTCCGAGAGAGAATATTAGTGAAGAAAACTGTGCGCGCGCGAGCAGCAGCAGCCGGAGAAGGTAGAGCATATAGGCGGAGATCCGAGTTTTGAGATAATATGCGCGCGCGCGCGTCCGAGGGGAAATTCCGCCGCGCGCGCGCGGCATATATACCCGATTTACGCTCGATTCGTAAGCGAGAGAGGAGGAACATTTTTTCTAACCATCCTCCAGCTCGCTTTTAGGAAAACTCTCTCTCACTTCGCTCGCGCCGCTTTATTAGCGCATTGTTTTTCTTTTGCCTTCTATAATTAGAAGAGTACTTGTGGGGATGTATTTTTAGGTTTCGGAAAAAGATCGGCCCGAGGCTTGCATATACATTTTTTTATGAGATATTATACTTTCCGTCGGCGTTTCATTATTTCATTGTATAACGTAAGTGTTGCGTCATTCGATAATTTTTTGACTGATACAATTTGCTCGATTATTAAGGTTAAAAATTTAATTAAGAGTAAAACGTTTGTATCAGTATAAGATACGTTTCGGATTGCTTTGCAAAATCAAGTTATTTATTTGCATTTTCTCTCTCGTAAAAGGTACGCGGTGAATGTACTTACGCTCGTTTAAGGAGCATTGAGATAAAGCTTTTTCACACGTTAAAAGAATCAAACTTCCAAGGAATGCTGCCGCGAATAGAAGAAGGATATGTTAATCATCAGACTGCATCAACTGGATAAAAAGTTCACTTTCACTCGAGATTTAAACGAGCAGAATCGTTCGCTTGTTTCTAGCAACATTGAAGCAAGCTCTTCTAATTCTTGCTACAAAATAACATTTTACAAATTATACTTTACACTTTAATCCGCTAAAAATCACCGGCTAGAAAATAGAAATGTATGTGAAATCACAAGCGTACGACTTTGATAATTTCGCAGCGCGCGTCCAGGAGTAATTGTTCGCCGCCAACGACATAATGCCAGAGAGCCTCGGTAACGACGTTCGCTGTAAAATAAAAACGATGCCGCCTCGCTCTCTCGCGCCCAGGAACTTCGCTCGTTGACTCCGCGCGCGAGTCCAAGAAAACGGGCGTCCTCGCCGCGCGCGATTTCCCCGGCAATATTATCGGTCAATATTGTAAAAATAAGCCCGGCGAGAAGAAGTATCTGGAAGTGGGGGAGCAAAAAAAAGAAAGAAAGGAGAGCGAGCGACTGGAGAGCAGCGGGCAGACACACACAGGAGGGCCGTGGACGTTGAACGAGTTTGTTTTCTACAATTTTCCCACAACGCAAACATGGCAATGGCTCGCGCGCGATAGATATGGTGCAGCGGCACGCCATGCCACCGGTATAGAAAAGAGAGAGAGAGGAGAGTGCGTAAAGGGGGGAACGGCAGAAGACACCATATAAACACAGCGCGGCTCTGCGCGAACAGTTCCGCGAGTCCTAACCGGCAGCGCAGAATCCCGGTCGTGTTGCCGGGTCCAGCTGGTTCTGGCCTTATACGATAATACGCCGCCGCCGCCGCGGTAGCCTCCGATGCCGCGGCCGCCGAGTGCGTTCTAAGCTAACCGACCATTTAATACGAAGAAAGTAAAGACGAAGGCAGCTGCCTGCCTTTCGGAAAATGGCTTACATTGTAATCGCCGCCGGGAGGCGACGCGCCGCGACGTTAAGGCCGTGAGACACGCCGCAATGTGAACTTTTCGCGAGTTTGATAATTGGGTCTACGAGCTCGCGGGGCATCGAAATATTGACGAGCGAAGTTATTTTTAATTCGCGTTTTGATTTCGACGTTTTACTTCGAATTCAATAAATGGGATGCACAAGATTGAAATGCACGACGTAAATCTTGCTGTATTTTAAATATAGAAAATACAAGATCCACCGCCGCGGTATATTTCACTTCTGAGAATGATGAAACTCTGGAAAACAATCGTAAACTCGTGTGACAGTTAATAGAAAAAAAAAATGGTAACGTTTATTCCATGTATTAAGACTCAAAGTGTCAAAAGCCTTTTTAATGAACCCAATTTTTTTTTCCAAGTGGCGGAATTGAAAATAATTCTGGCCTATATCGACCAAATCTGCCAGCTGAGAAAAAAAAATTTCAAAAAGCGATAAGCCAAAGCGTTTTACACGTGTAGCGCCGCGCGGCGAGAAGCGGCTAAAAATAAGTAAACACCGATAAATTCGTCGGAATTGAAAATGAAATTGACGGTGAAAAGAGAAAAAAAAAGACGAGGGTTAAGATAAAAATCGGGAGGAGAGAAAAAATTTGGAAAGCCCCAGACAATGTACACGCGCGGGAGAGTTACTCGGCCGGCGGGGATATATCGACTTTGTTATTCTTGGCTTTTAATATCTCATATTTCGCGAGACGCCGCCGCCGCCGCCGTCGTCGACGACTGGGGATTCACTCGCAGTAGTCGTCGCGAAACTTTTTCTCTCTCCTTCGTCTCTTTTCCTGCTTTTCTCTCTCTCTCTCCCCTTCTTTTTTTTTCTCGAAGAATCACAGAGGAATGAAATTAAAGAGTTTCGCCTAGACGGCGGAGGCGTAACATCGGGGCAATAACTTGCGGCGTGTTGTGACTACGCGACTATACGACCAGACCGCTGGTCGCACGAAGAGCGCGCACAGAGCGCGCGAGAGTTTAGTCGCCCCTACCTCGGCTCGCTCTCGTTCTCCTCGCAGTTTTTCCCCCCGGATGCGCTCGCTTCGCCAGAAATAAGATCTTTTTTTGACGTTCCGCCATCGATATACGTAGACAATCTATGAATACTTAGGAGATTCTTTTCTCGACTCGAGCTCTCTCTCTCTCTCTCCGCGCGTCTCGGTTTGTCCGTCTTTTTTGAGAGGATCTCTCGGAGCTTTGAAAAACTTGCCGTATGGCGATACATCGGCTTTTCGAATCGACTTTTTCTCTCTCGTATTACGTGTTTCGGTTTTTATTCGCAAATTAATTAGCGCGAATTCGCGAACTAAAAAATGTTTAAATTGATTTTGAAGATTGCCGTTTATGCTCGGCAGCCATTCAAAGAGAAAATTTCAGAAGTCGGAGCCACGTAAAAAGAACGTCAATTACATCGGTAATTCAATTAGAGATGAATACGGATTACGGTTGGGAAGCAATTGCAAATGACTGGACTAATCCATAATCCTGCCAAGGTCAATTACGGTCTGTAAAGTGATCGTTAAAAACGTTGAGACTTCACTCCGACCGGTAAAATCGATTTCCTTCTATTGCTTGATTATTCAAGTGCCAATCACCGATGCAAAGCCCTTCGAGACAAAATGAGCATAGCGCGTCCGAGGAAAAAAAACTTTTCGAACTTTAAACGTCCTGTAAATAGAGCAACTTTTTGCAATTAAATCTGCCTGGCTTTGGCATTTTTAAAACGGATAAAGCGGTATAAAGCGTGAGAAAAATTTTAATTAAAATGAGAATTCGGTAAAACAAGAAATTTATTTTAAACAATGCAGTCCTTTTCACATAAAAATTGCTCATTTAATATTAAACTAGGAACATGAGATTTACTGTTATTAAAGCTTTTGAAAAAATTACTCATTAACTTTTTTTGTTTCCTTTTTTTTTCATTTTTACGAGAAACAATGTTTTATTTTTTGACTTAATAAAAGTCTCATTTGAAACACAAAATTTTCGCAATAAAAATTGTTTCGCCCTCTTTTTCGCGGATAAATTTTATTAGAATCAAATTCACGGTCTCGAAATTGAATTCCTTTCCGAAAGCACGTAAAATAGAGTCGAACACCTGGATCAAGAAGCGGAAAGCAATTGAGAATGCAGTAGCACATTGGAGATTGATATAAAAAGCGCGCGATCTCTCGAGAGGCGGAATCCCCTGAATTTTCGCGCGAAAAGCAAGCAAGTAAAGAGAGCCCGAAACGCCCCGGCCCGTCGTTCGGAGCCAACCTCAGACGTTTGTGTCGTTTCCGTTTGAATAATTTGAATCAGATTTGAGCTTTCGGGGTTTGATGCAGCCCGCTTTAGTGGTGCCAGTGGAGCAGTTCGAGTCTAGGATAGAAAGAGAAGGAGCGAGAGAGAGGGAGAGAGACAGAGGCGTACGAAGATCGTGACCGGCATCTACTTCGCGGGGCTTCGGGGAAGCGAGCTTCGCGGAAGAAGCAAGCACAGAGAAAGAGAGAGAGAGAGAGAGAGAGATGGAGAGCCTGCGAAGATTCGCTTAACGGATTATCTTGCGTCCTCGCGGCGACGACGACGCCGGCAGAAGACGACAACGAACGACGCGCGTCACCGGGAAAAGCTAATATATGTGAGGGGAAATGGCTGTCTTGAAGGGTTCGCCCTGACGTACCTGTCTATGCTCGCATGTGGAAGCGCGGGCGTATATGCGTCCGCATTATTATACCGGGGAGCCAAGGTCTCCTGCTCTCTTTTCTCTCGCGACGCGTTGTCTTCGATAAAATTAATTTTGCAAAGGCAATATTACGTTCCGAGCCGAGTTACGCTGGATGCACGGGAACGCGCTCGAGCACTCGAGTCGAAAAATTTCTTTTCAAAGGTTAGTGCGCCGGGTGCAAAAGCTGCCGGGTTAAGTGGAGTATTTAAAAGAAAAATTGTAATTGTGTCGAGGAAAAGTCTCGGAATAGAGTACAACCGTGTTAAGCCTCGATTTAACGATTGTACTCGTAAAGACAAAAGAAATCTTTAATTCAAGCTTCTTTTATATAGGATTAAATTTTTTAATAAAATTATTCGAAAGGTAAAAACTGCAATTCTCGGTTAAAATTGCATCGATCAATGAAGAAATTAGTTTCTTATAAAACAAACCTTTATACTTACGATAAGTTTGAGGGAAGGGTCCAAAGTCAAAACTACACAACACCCTCCCTTGCAAACCCTTTCCTCCGCTTTAAAACATCCCAAGAAAGTTGCAGCATCCTCGTCTCATCGTCCAAAATAAATAGGGGTGTTCGTTAGAGAGCCAAAATCCTCCCTCGACTCGAATCTATATATACAGCGAGACATAACGAAGACTGTTTTTCCATTCCTCTCCCCTCGTTCGCAACCCTTCTTCCGACATGAAGCTGTCCGGACTAGGCGAGCTATCCTCCTCGGGAACGTTTTAAAGCAAAGCAACTGCTCGTAGCTCGCCGGGATTCCCATACTAATAGAAAGTGCGCCGAGGAAAAGCGGAAGGGCCCCGGACCCGCCGGTGGGATATACGTTTTACTTTCAATTATGCATTCCTCAATTATGCAGCCGCCGATCTTACTCGGCTCGGCGAAAAGAAACTTGTGCCTCGGCTCTCTCGCTCCTCCACGTGGAAAAACAGCGTATATATATACGTACAGGCAGCCGCAGCAGGCTCCGGCGATAGGATAGTCGCTCGCTCGAAAGTATATACCTTAACCGCGAGCAGGGGAAGAGAAGATTAAGGCGGCTCCTGCTGCACTCGCACGCACACACACGGCAAGCGGCGGCCGCCCAGCAGTCTACCTGATCGTGCAGCCACGACGTACTCTCTCTCTTGTCGATGCACACGTGGCGCGAGCTGAGTTTCCCCTCCTCCTCCTCGACGCGCGGCTGCTGCTGCTGCTGCTGCCGCTGCTGCTTGTACCTCGGGCCTCTCTGCCTGGTTACGTGTTTCTCGCTTTTGTACGAGGATAAATACTCGGCTCGTGGGAGGGAGGAGGCCGGAGCTAGTTAAGCGGGTTATCGTTGCCCGAGCCCATTGTCAGATCGGTGTTTGTTGCACTGATGGGAGTAATTGATGAGATTGTTACCGAGGATTGAGTTAACAGTGCCCGCAATACGGAGGGCTCTAGCGTAGATATGAGACGCACTCTATTTCATTAGAGCTACATTACTTTGATGGCTGTATTATTCGCGCGGCAACTGCCGTGTCGCTATTGTATATAATACTTTAATTTCGTCTCGCGATATACCGAATATCTTTTCTTTTATTCTTGCAGCTGCTAATTGAGTTGAAATAATTGTCCGAGAGAATTTCGATCCTGGTATATACAATTTCGATTGTTAAGCAGGCCACCTTAATTGTATGTAATTAAAAGCCGCGGCAACGATGTAAATCAAATTCGCTTAATTAGTCGGGAAAATTTAAATAAAGCTCCCGAGGTTCGCGCGTAATCAAGGTCAAACGCATTTCTTGGATACTTGGTCAATAAACGTTATTACGGAATTCGCGAGCTCAGACGAATTTTGAATTTATTACTATCTCAATACACGGAGCGGCATTCCTCCTAACCGAGCTCGTTCCCGGCGTGCTTTCAAATTAGTTCTTTACTCAAATTATCCTTTGTTCAATATTAACCTTTGATCGAGACATGCACCTGACCCCTCGGGAGGTGAAGGTATTTTAATTATTAATATGGTCAATTAATCTCCCACTCGTTTGCTTATACAACGCCCAATCAAAGTCCAAGAGAATCACCGCGGCGACCCTCGAAAATCGAGGCGAAACTTACGCAAATCCCCTGGAAAGAATGGAAAACGGTGCTACACACACCGAACGGCCGAGGAAGCGATCGAAACTCGAGAGAGCTCGGCAAAAAAGAAAGGATCTCTCGCGAGAGCCAAGTTCGACGAGATGATGTTCGAGCATGTGCACCGTCCGCGTCTCTCCCCGCGTCTCGCGGAGCATACGTAGGTATCCAGCGAGACGCGGGTACATAGAGCTTGGACTAGCGCGGCAGCGCTCGCCTGTGATGTACTCGCGGGAGAGAGAGAGAGAGAGAGAGAGAGAGAGAGATCGCAGGAGGAGGAGGAGGAGAAGCAGCCGCCTTGGACCTCGGAGTGTCCTGAGTATGGGCACGCGGGGCCGTACGTGCCTCGGCTACGTAACGCGCCGATTTCCTCCTCCTCTCTCTCTCTCTTCCTCGTCCCGGTTTACCCGACGGACTCCTCCCGTCTCTCTCTCTCTCTCTCGCTCGCGTACGCGGGCGATTTCTCGCTCGCGACCGTAACGTATCTCGAGCGCGACGCGAGCTGCATCCCCCTTTGCTTACCCCACACGGCGAGCATACGCAGAGCCGGAGCTCCTACGGGTAATCGAGCCGATTGCGTGCGCCGCGGCTTATCGGCGCAGCCTCGGATCTGGGTTACAATGCCGAGCGCGCGCCGCGATTCCAGCCGAAGGAGTCGCCTTTAAAAGCTGCCGGCGAGTCTCTACGGCCGGCCGATGATGCTTTTTTTTTTATTGGTATAAGCCTTTGAGGAAGGTGTCGAGGAGTATTCGGCGAAATTGTTTCCTTTTAGCTTGGATGCCGCCGCTGGGCGAGGCACGGGAGTATTCGGTTAAAAGTATTACGCTTGTAAACGGGTAACTTTACCGTTTAAGATACTAAAAATTTTTTGACATTTACATCCGCTGAAAGCAGAGATGCACATTTTATTACGGCTAGTTAAAGGCGGAGATTAAATCTTCCGCGCGCTTATTAAAAGTTTTTTAATGCATTGTAAGTTTTTTTGTGTCTTCTAGGATAGTGCTTTCCCACGCCGCGAGCTATTCTATTTTTTTTCTTTTTTTCATTTTTATTCACTTTTGCAACTCTCTCTCTCTCTCTCTCTCTCTCTCCGTCATGGGGTTTCATTTTTCGTGTTTATATACTTCGGGTTAAAAATATTTGCTCAAGTTTTATTAAAATCAATGACTCAGGCTCGCAGGTACTGCCCTTGTAAATTGAATATAAATCTTACGACCTTCTACTTAAAACATCGTAAATATCGTACTTTATTACTTTAATTACAGAGGTAACAAGTTTTTCTAAAAAGTATCGTTAACTTTGTTTTACGATTAATGAGCGAATTAAGTTATGACAACGAGTATATCTAGTCATGCTCACTCGTTGCCAGATTGCGGAACGTAATCTTAATTTGCAACCTCCACCTAATTTAAATTTACTCGAGGAGTGAAAAAAAATAGATAATTCATTATCCGTTCGTTAGCAACAAAAAATGCTGAAAACTTCCTTAATTCAATTAAACCCCGGAAAAAGGAGGACACTCCGAACAGCGGCCAGTCATTATTTCTGCAATTAAAAATCTCCCCGCCGAAAGCTCTCTCTCTCCCCTATTTCGAGTAATTTTAACCCAACGCGAAATTTGACAAGCTTTATCAACGACATAATCAGGGGAGATTAACGCGATATCTAGCGCAAATAAACCATCGTCTCGTTTCCCGGGCAATTATCGTCGCTCTCGCTCTCCTCTCTTTGCGCCGCGGTCAATGTTTCCTCCATCATTGGTTAGCGCGTCAATAGCTTTCGGGCTCGAATTTTTGATCGAGGTAAAGAGCCGATCTCACTTTTCTCCGCCTCTGCAACACGCGCGCACACACACACACGCACGCGCGCGCACACACTCGCACGTCGTCCTACATAGCCCGCTCTTGCAGCTTCTCTCGCTCTCGGAGAACGTAAACGATAATTGACGTCAATTAATTTCGATAGTAATTTGCCGTCGTCGCGGCGGCGGCGGCGGCGGCGGACGTGTGTGTGCGCGTCTCCGGCGTCGAGGCGAAACAATGACGTAAGCCAATCAACGCCCCGGAATTCGAAGCACGGTGTCTGACGATCCGCGCGAGGCACTCTCCCGAACTCCGTGTATGTACCACCTACGCGCACTTAATATCGAGCAGCGCGGCGCCGAGCCGAATTGTTTCCGGAAATCTGAAATATCGGCCGGACCCCCGGAGGATCGAGCGACGCTCGACTGCTAAATACGGTGCGGATTACACGCGGCGAGGCGGTGCTTTCCACGGCTTCGGATGTGCCCTCCCGAACTGCCAACAGTTTGCCGAGAGGGATTTTTAATTTAATTCTTATACGGACTGGATATATCGAGCGATGGAATTTGCGTTAATTTATTTAAAACACCCAATTTCTTTGCAGAGTTAATTAATTTTGTTTCGGATAGCGGGTATATATATAATAATATTTATCAAAATTCTGGTAATAAATAATGCTGAAGTTTTATAGCACGCGCCGCAAAGTGCTCGCTCATGATGTAATAAGTGCAGGTGAAACTTTACTGAATAAAGAGGCCGATTAGATATCGTACAAAGAAGTACTGTGCTTTAAGCAAATTTATCTATGCACATACGACGGTTAGATATATGGTTAAGTCTACTTATTTCATGAACTAATTGCACTGGCTCATTACTGTTCTCTTTTTTTATCAGTTGCAAATGTAAAAAAAAAAAATCCTTTTTCGATTGAACTTTTGAAAAAAAACCTGCAGTTTCATTAAAAGGCGAAATCGAGCATTTCTCGCACAAATGACGAATACGTAATTAATAAAGAATTATTTACATATTAAAATTAATTTTTCATCGAACAGAAACTTAATTAAAGGTAATTAATAAAAATGAGCGATATTCGCAGAATTTAAATAAAACGTTGAAAAATGTGTACACGCGATTCGTAATTTTTAATTGCGCAATCGATCCGAATCTCGCGCGATAAAAGTGACAACGAAGCGTTAAAAAAAAAAAGAAAAAAACGAAAAATTGTATATTAAGAACTCAATAGTTGTCCTAATTAAATCGCACGGTATTTGTCAGCGAGTAATTAATAGCGCCGTGCCCCGCGCCAAATCGCGGAAAAAACAAACAAAATTTTAATTGATCATTTACGCCGATCTCCCCCGGCGTCATGCTCGCGCACTCGATGCGCGCTCTGCACTTATTACGAGAAAATAAAGCCCCGCCGGGAGATTGATAAAGGCAAAGGTTCTCCCCGCGCGCATCCACCAGCCCGATATGCGCGCGTGCACACATTTTCGAATCCTTTTGATCGATCGGAAAGAGTTGCTCCGCGTGTGTGTGGGTGTGCCTCGGCGGCGGCGGCGGCGTTTGTTTGCATCATCTGCAACTGTCGCGCGCTCGTCGCGTTCGCTTGAAAAAGCCATTAATTAACGAGAGCACGCGGGGGTGAAACCGTTCGGGGAGAGAGATAGAGATTAAACGCATTGTAAAAGCACGCGCGCGCCCGAGAGAGAGAGAGAGAGAGAGAGGTCTCTTTTTTTGTTTTGCCCCCGATCCCCAAGCTGAATGCAAGCTCGATTCTCGCGCGAAGAGCGCAGCGACGAGCTCATCGCTGCCTGATTTTTTTTATTAAACGCCCGACGGCCTGGATTTCTTATTCAAATTCTTAAATGGGTCAGATGCGCGAGCCGCGATTTCAGGTCGGTGGGTTAATTTCAATCGGAATGTTTACAGGAGATCGAGGAGCGCTATATACGTACCGAGACCGCGTATACTCCCCTTTTTCTCGCACGATCGAAAGCCGCGAAGGGCTGCGAGTGTTTATTGGGGAAAAGTTCTTGGCCCCGTTTCCTTTATCTTGGGCGTTCGTCGGCTGTTTCTAATTAAAACGGTATAGAATTTTATCTTACACATGTCATTACGCCGAACGTGTAAATATACGAGGCTGATCCGAGGTGGTGAGAGTTACTTATTCACCGAAGTAGGACATTTGGAGGAGCTCGATCGGTCGCGGCGGCGACGACGCGAGCCGCCCTGGGAAAAGAGCAATATAAACCAGCAGCCGGGGGAGAGTCCAGGAAGCCGGCGCGACCGCCTTAAAAATACATCGGTGGCGAGCGCGTGACGCCCCGAGCTGGTCAAAGGCGAAAAAGCACTCGTGTGCGCCGCCGCCGATTGCCATTATATACGAAAGAGAGCTCGCGAGTGCAGGAGCTGGAAGAAAACGACAAAGCAGGGGAAACTCCAAGGCGTCTTTTTGCTGCGGCGAGAGCGGTGTATAGTGGTTATTTTCCGATGTCTTCTAAGGTCGGGGAAGGGAGAGGGAGCCCCAACCTACTTAACCAAAAAGAGCCGCGGAGCCTGTACACGGTGTCGCCGGCACCTGCCGATCTCTCGCCTGGCTAAGGTGCGGATATTAATATATTTCGTCGTTCGGAGAACGCGCGCCGGAGGATCGGGGAGGACCGATTGGATCGCTATGAAAACGGATGATACACAGCCCGAGAGAAAGCCATCGGCGCGGCAGAGAAAGCGAATTGCGAATCGGGAAGAGCTCCGCGATAAAGGAGGCAAAAATATGGAAGATCATAATGAGGGACGGAGATCGAGAGAGAGAGAGAGAGAGAGAGAGAGAGAGAGACGGTCTCGAAGCAGTCATTCGGTTGTACGGTGGCTCGTCGTCGGCCGGAGGGGCTATACGTCCTTCTCTCTTTCTCTCTTTGGTATATATAAGCCCAACAGAAGTAAGGACGGGTTTCCGATTAAGGCCTTATAATTGACGTCTCGCCCTCCCCCTACTACCTCATAGCGTGTCTCTCTCCGTTTCTCTTTCTCTCTTTTGGCCGGTCGCGCGGCTGCAGCAGCGGCAGCGGCAGCGGCACAGCGGCGGCCCCTCCTCGCCGTAGTCGTCGTCTTCTTCGTCGTCGCCGCCGTCTGCGGGCTTAGTCACCGACGAGCGACTGATGCCGAAGAACGTAGGTTGCCGCTGGTATTTTGCGCGCCGCGTGCACTGCAAGTACCGCGGATCAACGAACCGCCGCCGCGAGAGATGCGCAGCTCTTTCTCTCTCTCTTTCCCTCTCGTTCTCTCTCTCTCTCTCTCTCGCGGGCGAACGAACGCTACTATATCTGTTGCGCTCTCTTTCGCATTGCTCGCGGACTCCCTCCCTCGCGGGACTCGGGCGAAATGAGAGGGAGACGCCGAGGAACGTTAAAGTTTCCTCGAGTGCGATATTCGTCTGGGTCTCGTTTGCACCCGGAGAGAGAGAGAGAGAGAGAGAGAGCGGAGTATGTGCGCGGCGTGACGGAGCAGCCGCGCGACTGCTCTTATTTTCGAGTTTCGCGGATTTTATCTTTGATGATGATTATTGACGATAACATCAAAAGCTCTCGTCATCTTTGCTCGGGCGTCCCCGGCGGGGACTTGCTCTATACGAAACGCCCCTTTTACGGCAACTTTTATATATTTAAGCCGAGGAGAGCTTTCGACGGGGGCAACGCGGCATTCTCGCTTTTTACGAGAAAAATCAAGCGAGCTGCACTTATCATCGAACGCAAATGGCCCGAGATAAAAGTTTGATCGCGCAAAAGTTTCGCTCAAAATGAAGCCTTCGCCTCTCTCTCTCTCTCTCTCTCTCTCTCTCGCTCGCGGGGATATCAAACCAATAATTCAAAAGCGCTCGAATATAGAATTCCCCCGGCCGCAAATATCGCGGCCAGCGTGCGTTACAGATAATCTTAATTCAATGCACCGACGCCTCTCGCGCTCCTCCTCCTTTCCCCGGCGCGAAATGGAATTGCCCCGGTATATATCTATAAAAGCAAGCCGTCGATGGCGCGCTCACCTATTCCAGACGGAATATATCGATGGCCACGCTCGATAAAATCAATAAATAGCGCACTCGTACGGCGCGAGCGAGCCTTCGGCCCGCGCGGCAGCGATGTATATATATATATATATCAACTATATCAATGGCGAATTGGGCTTTTCATGGGGGCGACCCCGTAGAACGCGCGCATCTGCCTGGGGGATTATAAGCGCCGTGGCTTTTGCACGCGCGCAAAGGAAAGAGAGGAGTAGGCGCGAGTTTCAAATTGCTCGCCGTATTACGGCGAGGACGTGCACAGACAGCCTCGTCGACGTTGACTAAGTGCTTCGAAACATTAAGTCCCTCATTACGCGAGCTTTCCCTCTCTCTCCCCGTCGCGACTCTCGGAGGAGCTTCGACGACGACAACGAGACACACCTCGTGGGAGAGAGGTAGGTCGCTCTCGCGTGCATCGTACGTATGCGAGTGTGCGCGTGCGCTCGTGCGCGAACGCTGGGGATGATTAGCGTTTCGATTTGTAAGGAAATTGACGTAGACGCGCCGCTCTAAAATGATTCCGAGCAGCGACAGCCCGGGGATTGACTAGTACTGGGACACGGTTTCAAGGTGCTCTCGCGGATTCTCGCCTAACGAGTTGGCGAAATGTTCCGTTGCGCGGAATAATCAATTCGAGCTTTCGTGCTGATTTATTTATAAATAGAGTTTGCCCTTTTGAGTGCGAGCTGTCGTTGCCTGCGGATTATTGCGAGGAGCATCGTAAACAGTACATGAAATTCCGCGCCGCTCAAAAATTGCTTTTCTATGCGTATATAATGGAGAAGTATGGGCACTGTTTTGAAAACACGTTCTAGTACGTTACGTGCATCTACTTCCAATGGAAACGTATACACGCGGTTCGCCACGTTGCTCTTGACTTTTTCATTTTACGCGCTCGTAGCTTTTATGTCTATGTTTTTTTCGCGACTGTGTACTTAAACTTTCTCCTATAAAACGTAATTTTTTACATATCAGTCGATTGAACATTTTTAAATAAACTGTTTAACCTACAGCATTTTAAAACGATTCCAAATTTAATTTAATTATAAGTTTATCAATTTTCTATTAACAATGTATTTAAACATTGTGAATTTCATAATGTTTATAATGGAAAGTTAAATTTCTAAACTATTAAAAATTATTTTGTCGAAAATGATAAAAATTTTTACAACTTAAAATTAATTTACAATAGAATTTAAAAAAAACGTTTTTAATTGGTATAAACCAATTAAGTGTGTACTTGCACTGTGCAGATACCAAGTTTTCAGAAGAAAATACCTCAAAGGCACGAAACCCCAAGAAAAACTTTATAAAAACCACTCCAAGTTTAAATTTGAAATCTATTTAAAAATCAAATTAAAAGTTTGAAAAAATCTTGTCGTCAAATCCAAAATTTATTTAGAATGAATTAATAATTCTTTTTCCAACTCCTTCCGTAATCCTGGCCCCAACGTATGCAGTGAATTCTCAGGCAACAATAATACCGGCAAATATATATTCAGCACGAATATCTTTTCAGAAATCGGTGTTTGTGACTCACTGGATCGTAAAATGCGAGTCCGTTGAAATCTCTTGTTTATTTCATGCAGTCAGAAAACTACGCGCATCGCGTTGTCGCCGCTCTGTGCAGCGAGTTTCATCTGCATTTGCCGTTACGGCGTAAAATTTGATCTTCCGCGCGGGAAAAGGGAGCGCGAAAAAAAATTTAATTCCCGGCAAAATTGTGTTTACGAAACTCAAAAAGGAGAGAGAGAGAGAGTGGCAAAGAGCCGAAAGCCGAAGCGAGAGTAATCGAACTGAAGCGCGGCTTGAAAAGTTTGCGAACCAAACAGAAACGTTTCAATAAACTATCATAATTTCTCGGCTAAAGTTCTTTTCGGAAATGGCATTTTATATAGCTTTTATCCGGCTTTTTCTCTACCTCTTCCGGCCACCCCCCGCGGGGCTGTGCATATTGCGCGGAACGACGGACAGCCGTAAAAATGGAGACATTCCCGATTTTCGGCCGATATAGCGCCGGTTTATATATATAGTTTTTTTGCCGCGGCACGCAATATCTGCCAGTCTATGCGTAATAAAACGCCGTAATGGCCCGCGATCTCGTACAGAGCTCGACCTCTCTGTTGCTCTTCCCTTTCCTTCTCTTTCACTTTGTTGGCGCGGCGTGCAGCTTTTTTTTTCGCTTTGATTTTGCGCGTCATGGACAGACGCGTAAGCACCGGGGAAATAGTACCCCGGGGATCGTGATTAATTAGACTGTACTTGTGTTAACGCTACAAAACACGTTGGATGCAGCGAATTGATAGGAATCTGGAATCCGTAATGCAAAAAGAATGAACGGGGAGCAAATTGCGTCCGAATATAAGATGAAATTAATAATTGCACCTGATAGAAAAGTAATTTATAAGTAGTAACAGGCAGTGTTGGTAAGCCACCTTTTTAATTTTCATGTATTATCTCATACTTGAAGATCATAATTAACATATTGGGCAATATCATTCACTTAACAATGTATCATTATTTATGCAAATTAACGCAACATTTAAATCAATACATACATAATTATTTAAATAATTATAATATTTCACAGAATGGCAATTTGTTTATCTGAAAAGCTTTATTAACTTAACTGAATTTTTCAGTTGCATATTATTGCCCTCATTATAATACATTACAACTTTAAATTGGCACATTAAATGAATATAATCATTGTTAATATACTGGTGCAGAACAAAACCGTGAAAATAAAACAAAAATACGCGTCCCAAGTTTTACGTCCAAACAACAAACCTAGAATTTATGATGAATTAGCTAATAGGAGCGTATATTCAACTCCGCAAAACTGTCCGAAATCTGCCATCAATCAAGTTTTTCCGCCAAGCAGCCTTTGTGTATTAATTATGTCGGGCAATTTCGCTCAAGCCGGAGGTCCGAAAAGCCGAGCGCCTGCAACGTCAGCGGCAGCTCCAATAAAGATATAAACCAAAGACGAGATCGTTCGCCGGTAGCGGCGGCGTGGCCAACTCGTAGGGGGAAGGGAGGTCAAAATTTAACGGGGCAGCCTGCAGCTCTCTCGCCTTTCCACGATGTCTATTTTCCCTGGGGGCCCAGTAGGCGCGCCGTGCAAGCTCACCGATGCGCGCAGAGCCATTGACGTCCGTCCATATACGCAGCCGCCCCCGAGTAATTATGCACGGACACGAGAGATCGACGGAGCACCGACGGCCGAGATAGGCGCAACGCATCGGCGAGTCCCCGAATGCGCGACATTTCGCGTCGGGGCCGAATGCGCGCGGGGGACAGATTCAGATGGTAATTTCGCCTCGCGCCGACCGTGAAAACTAAAAGCGCTTCCTTCCCCTCCCCCCCCTCCCAGACTACTTACGTATGTAAGCGCGAATATGGGCTCTACGCTCGGACGCGCCGCCGAGAGATCTTTATGTCTGGCGCTTTTTCAACCATACAGTTTTATAATGATCCGGCCGCTATTTTTAGCGGGGCGAAAGTTTTAGCTTTCGGGAGCCGCTGTGTCTCCGTGGACTTTATTTTTTTTTTCTTTTTTTACCTTCGAGTCGGCATTGTTGCTTGAAGAGTTTTATTCAAGAGCGCGTTAATTAATGAAATAGTTAACTCGGGGAAGGATTTTGGAAAGCTCCCCCGACAAAAAACTTTTGTCCCGTCGACAAATCTCCGTCTTTCACGCGTCTATTCCAACTACGAAAATCCCAAAAATAACACCGACTGCCCCAGATTTTTCTTCAGCTAGCTTTCTAATTATCTCTACAAATATCTAAAAATTCCCTGGAGAACGATCAACGTTTTAATAGAGGATCCCCTGATAATTATATTGTCGAGTGCTATAATTCTTGAAAATGGGCGAATAAATAAGTTCGGGTGGAAGATAAAGCTTTTTCGAGATTACTCCACGAGGCGTATTGCATCAGCTTGAATCATAATTCATCGTACATAAAAAAACGTATTAACTGTATAAATATTTAAAATTTAAAATCTCTAAAATCAAGAATCAATTCCAAAATTTGCAGTGCACGTTTTTCTAAACGTTGGCAATATTAACTTTACAATATATTCATGCATAAATATAAAAAAAATGAGAGATATTTTGCGTGCACTTCTTAAAAATATATATGTGCTCCTTCCATACGCAAAAGCAATCGTATTTCCGCACGTTTCAGCGCTATCCTATTTTTGCAGACAAATAAGCTCTCAGCGAAATCTCCGCAACAGCTGGCCTGTGTTGCCTTTTAAATTTATGTAACGTTTCAGTCGATATACGTCGACAAGGCTGTACAATGAGTGCCAACGAAACGAGGATAAGAAAAAAAAAAGAAAAAAAAAGAAAAGTGGAAGCTTACCATAATCAGGTCGAATGACAGCCTGCACCGCCTGCTCGTTCTTCTTGTTGCGTATGACCGGCTCGCCGAGGATCGTGAAGTTCCTGGGTCCCACGCGGTTCACAAACACAAGATACACTTTACCCCTCTTGATATTAGCCCGCACAACTCCGGCACTGAGACTGTCGCGTTGCTCCTTCTGCTGGCGGGCGCGCTGGCCGCCCTCGAGCGGCGAGTTATCCTGGCTGCAGATCGTCGACTTGCCCGGCACGGTCTTGTCGCGAAAGTGCAGCCTGACGCTGTCGTTCTTCTGGAGGGGCAGGAAGCCCGGCTGGCTCTTGTAGACCTGCTTCACCTCGAACGTGACCGCGTAGTTCGAGCCGGGCTTGCGCAGCGAGGACATGCTGCGCGCCTTGCCCTCGAAGACGGTGGGCGCGAGGAACGCCCGGTTCCCGACGTCCATGTCGGGACACCAGTTCCTGCCCCGGCAGTTGCGATTCCGGCAGCGGCGCCGCTGCTCCCGAGGCGAGTCGGCGCGCGTGCGGTTGCTCCTCGGGCGTTGCTGCTGCTGCTGCTGCTGCTGCTGCTGCTGGAGCGATCGGCTCATTCGCTGCTGCGTCGCCGGTGCGTCGGGCCCGATTATTCGCCTGGGATCGGCGATCGCCGGCAGCGCCGACGTCTCGTTGGCGTAGCGGCGCTCGTAGTCGAGGCCGGCCTCCCCGGGGCGGAGGGCATCCCTCGCGGATTCGTCCCTCTGCTTCCTGGGGTGCCTCCAGCGGGCGGTCTCCTCCATTTGCCGGGGATCGGTAATTCTCGGGTAGCGTTCCCAGGGCCTCCTCGGGTAGCCGAAGAGGACCGACCTGCCGCGGTAGTAGTCCTGGGCCAGGCTGATGGACTCGGTACTCCTCCTCGGGCTCGAGGCGCCGATCGCCGGGGGCGCGGGGGACAGCGCCAAGACTCCCCAGCAGCCGGCGAGGATTGCAGCGAGAAGCAGCGACGACCACATCGTCGTCGTGCGGCCAGCCTGGCTACCGATTATCGTTTTAGCGGTTAATTCAGTTACTCCTCCTCCTCGTCGTCGTCGTCGTCGTCGTCGTCGTCGTCGTCGCCGCCTCGGTCGCTCGGTGGTCCATTCACGAGGCTCGCTGACGTACGGCGAGGCTCAGCTGAAGGCGAGCGAGGTCCCGGACTCGGGGTGGTCCCGACTTGCTGATCTCGCGGAGCGCCGCCGGCCTGCGCCTCATTTTGCCTGGCTCCTCCTGCCCCCGCCACGTCCCCCCGCTCGCTCGCTTTGAGTTCGGCTGGTTTGCTTTTTACCGCGCGCGCGCGAGCCGGCCTACCGAGGGCTCTCCTCTCTCGGGCTCAGGCTCTCCGTGATTCCTCGACGGCCGAATTCATGTTGGCGCGATGCGGCGCGTGGTCCGGCAGCGCGGGAGAGCGCAAAACTGAGACTAGCTGCTGCTGCTCCTGCTCCTCCGATTTCACCGACTCCGGGGAGCGCACGCACACACGCGGCGGCCCTGCTCGCTCCTCTTTAAATACCTTGGCTACGCTCTCGCGCTGCGCTAAGCTGCTTTCTTTCTCCTCGCTTTGTCCCTCTGTGGAATCCGCGATGCGCTTGTCGCGGCGGCTTCCGATGCCCATTAATTCCCACCGGACGAGCGCGCGCACTGACGGCCGAACCCACGCCGCATAGCCGCCGCGAGGACGACCGAATTATCCGGCAAATGCTGGCGCTTGCGTTCCTGCTGATTTTTCTCTGGCTGCTGTTTCTTCGGTTGGGGCTCGAAGCGCGAGGCGATCTCCAGTCTCGGGCCCGGCAGATTGCACGCTCTGATCGTTGAATGCACCGTCGTCGTCTTCTTCTCGCCGCTGACTCGCCCCGGTAGCATCATGTGTCTTTAGGCCTGTCCCCCAGAAGAATCTCTACACGCCGATAACAATACTCTCGCTCTCTCTCTCTTTTTCTTTCTCTCTCTCTCTCTCTCTCGCTCGCTCTCTCTCTCTCACTCCGTCCGAGCCTCCCGCTCCTTTCTCTTTCTCTCCGCGGCTTCCTTCGTTTCTCACGCTTTCGGGGAGGTCTTACAGCCTCGGTGACGAAGGACAAAACGAAAAAGCCGCCGAAATCGTGGGGCCGGCCCGTGGATACGCCGACCGACACTCTCTCATTCGCTCGCTCTTATCGCGGGTGAGTACGTCACACGTGCCGCCGCTGCTGTCTCTGCCTCTGCTGCTGCATCGCCGGGAACTTTAAACACGAGCGGCGCGATAACATTTTTTAAATGCCCGGCCGCGCTCTCTCTCTCTCACTCTCCTCCCTGCACACGTGTCTCGGGACCTGTCTGCTGCGCTGTTGCTGCTGCTGCTTTTCCCCGTTGTCTCTCTCTCTCACTGCAGGTGGTGAAAATCGGCGGAGCCGGCGAATTGCAAAACGCTCCCTCGGTACCTGCGAGGGGGCGGTGTGCGGCCGTGTCTCTCGTGGCGAAGAGCTCGCTCTCCTCTGGACGAGCGCGAGAGGCGAGTGGAAACGCGATTGTTAAACCGGTGGCTCGCGGCGGACGGCTTGCCGTGGCCGTCGTGTGTGCGCAAAGCTCGGGCGCGCGCGGCGGTTCAAATTAGACTGAGCGGCCCGCTCGCGCTCAGCCGAGGCCGGCCACGCCAGCAGCGCCCGGCGGCGGACGCCGCGGGAAGCTCTGCGCGCGCAGCCGAGCAGCAGCGGCACACGCAACGACACATAGCGAGAGAGAGGGATGATTCTCTTTCGGGAGCGGAGAGCGAGCGATGGACGAAGCCGAGCTGCGTTTATTCGGTCGCTCTCTCTCTCTCTCTCTCTTTCTCTCTCGTTCTCCTTCTATTCGTCGGCTTTCGGCCGCGAAAAAAAGAGAGAAAGACGGCCTAGACGTAGGAGAATGCCGACTAGAGTAGAGCAGCCGCGCTCTGCCCTTTCTTCTTCCTTCCTTCCTTCCTTCCTGCGCGCTCCGCACCGCCCTGCGTGTGTTTCCTCTTCTTCTCTTCTTCGAGTCTCCTTCCGTCCGCACGCGGAACATCGCCGTCGTCGTCGTCGTCGGCGCCGCACCACCCGTCCATCTTTCCTTCCTTCCTTCATCTCTTTATTCCCTTTCTCATCGGCGCTACTTCTATTTTTCTCTCTCCCCTCTTAATTCTTCTTTTCGGTCGCTCAACAGGGAGAGATAGAGTACGAAACGGTGTTGTGCGCTTTGACTCGTGTGTGGGAGTGCGAGCCAGCGAGAGAGAGAGAGAGAAGGAAGGAGAGTACTTATCTGATCGGGCTGTCGCGTGTTCGCACTTTCGCTGACTGCTTTTTATCGGCGGAGTTTTACGTTTTAATTTCCCGTGCCGGAGAAGGACGTGTTGGAGAGTAGCGGCGGGAATCGTGCAGCTCTTTCGAGCGGTGCGCTGAAATTTGTTGGTTTTGAATCTCTTACTTTCAAGTGGTGCTACGGGTTAGCATTAAAAGAGGGAAACTAATACTTTCATGGGAAACTTTGCTCGCGAAACGTGCGCAAGAGATATTTGACAGGCTATTTTTAAATTGGGAACTTGGAATATGTAGTAGTGTAGAATACATTTTTCCAATAATTTTTTAAATAATTACCAGATGTAAATGTATGTACAAAAACATTTTTCATGTCGTACGAGATGCCATTTAAATTAATAGCTCATTGCAACCATTTTTAAAACATTTTATGCGAACCCCTGGCTATTTGGCCACAACAATAAAATGTTAGCAAAAAGAAATATATGCATGATAAAAAATGTGATTTCGACAAAGATATTTTTAGTTGAAGTTCGAACTAAGCTTTTTAACTACTAACACGTGCGCAAAATCGTAAAACTCAAGATGTAAACACAAATATAGAGTTCCGACATAAAAAATACTTCTAGTAAATACTAGAAACTGCTGTTGAGGAGAGCAGCTTTAAAAAAATAAACTTGATATCTCGAGTGAAATTTATAATTCGGCGATTAATTTGTCGCCACCAACACATAATTTTTCTGTAATAAAAACTGCTTCAATCGTTGCTTTGTATTTTAACGAATTTGTTGCAATAGAAATTCCGAGCTGTACTTGAAGATTCCGCTTTAGAAAACAATGAAATAAAATGTTGCCTCAGGCATGATATAAATTTAATTCTAAAGCTTACTAAAACGAGGAGTGAATTTTCCAGCGAGATATAAACACACACTATTCGTGAATTAATCGAAATTAGAGCTAACAGTTTTTCTTCAAATTTATCAACTATCAAATTGTTACACAGACTGAAGCAATTAAATTTTTGAAGCAACTGAAAATAATTTTTAGAACAATTAATAAGGTTTTAACGTCCCTTTTTGCTTTGCTGTAAAATTTTAAATACTTTAATAAATTGATGTCACATGAAAAATATTTTATCACGATAAAAGTTCATACTTGTCCGAATTTCAATGGAAGAGTTACGCAAAAGTTTCATATTTTTACATCGGAAGTTTAAAACAGCCTAATTTTTCAGCTCTTCTCCAACAGACAAATGGATCCTATTCACGTCTATACACAGTATAGAGCGCCTCGCAGGGTGCAGGGTGGTCTTTGTCCGGTAGCGGGCCGATATACGTAAATTATAAAGCGATTTCAGGGTTCATTCGAAAGGACGGCTCCGGGGCCGACTTTTCGAAAAGGTAAAGTGTCCGAGAGGCTCTCTCGCCCTCGTTCACACCCGGCCGTGGCGGCACCAGGCGTGCTGTGCGCCCGCGCGCGCGGCCCCGCAGGCCTCCCGTCGTGGATTTCAAAACGGTGCGGTAGAGGAGACAGTTTAGACCCATTAGAAGGGTATTTATGGATTGCCCGACAGGCGTGCGCACACACTCCGCTGCGTATATATACACGCGCGGCCTGTGTACACATCGAGGAAAGTGAGGAGAGGGCCAGATATCTCCGCTGGAAAAGCGTTTATTTTTCTTGGGGATTTTATTTTATTTTTAAGCCGATCGAAGGTCGTGGCGCGCTGCGTTTATCGAACAATCGACTTACTTTATTGTATCCTCGTTGAGTAATAAAAGCCGCACTTTGTTAGTGGGAAAGCCTTTCAGCTGAATGGTGAGACGCGTTTTCTTATTTTAAGTAAATATAATAATCAATGACGCGACTTAATTAAATACCAGATCTTTTTTAATATTGAATTAATACTGAATAGTCCCAGGCTTTGTTAAAATTGTTTTGATTAATGGCTTTAAAGGAAAAATAAGTATTTTCAAGATTCATTATCGTAGATTTTTAATTAAACTTTCTTAATTAAAATTTTGCTCCTTAAATTTTTAAAGCGTTCTAATTAAAGATTTCTCTATAATAATAATTCTGAGAAATTATATTTCTTAAATAAGAAATTGAAATCCAAAGCTATTAATAATCAGGAAATAGAAAATTTTCCAGCACATTTATCCAAAATTATTAGTAAGAAAGCCTGCTTGCAATCTCGCAACGGTAACTATTTGTTTAAAGACATACGCCTGGAACTTATTTGCTTCATAAAAGTACAATTTAATAAGAGGCTGAAACTTTTATTTTTACTAATATCAATTCAAAATTTAGTCATAAAAGCTTTCTCGCAAACAAATTTATTTACAGACACGTTATAAAACAATTTATAACTCGAGCCTTTGCCTTGAAATTGAATGAAAGTATTTTATATCTGTAGATATACGACTTCAGAAAAACCTTGTAGAAGGGAAAAACTACGGAGAAAGGGGAAAAGACAGACGTAGCGAGAAGTGTAGGCACGAGGAGGGCGAAAGGTAAAAGCAATGGAGCACGCCTGCAAAAGGGAACTCCTCTCTCTCTCTCTCTCTCTCTCTCTCTCTCTTTCTCGTCTATTCATGGCTTCTGGCACGCGACTTACATTATGTATGTTAACATAGACTCTCTTATATTTACGAAATTCTTATCCTGTAAAATGTTAGCAGCGACTCGGTGCCACTGTAGCCGGGATGCGCGGCTGTATGTATCGACGGTCCGTCGATTAAATTTCATGAGGCGATGCGAAGATCAATGACGAGCTTATTAATAATTGAGAGTCGGACGGATTTTAAATTACTTGGGATATAGTTTTAAATTGGATGACGTTTATAAGGAGTGTTGTCGTTTCGAAGGAACGTGTCGGACAAGAGTATTCGATTAAATTATTTCATAAATACCTCTGCAGATATCTACTTTAATAATGAAAAATATTTTTAAATACAATTTTCATTACATTTTTTTTAATAACAAGCTTATGCTTCACAATAAAAATTCCGGGAAACAAAATAATTGGTCATTTACAAAAAAATTTTTAATATTTTTCTGTTTATTTTTTAATTTCAATTTGTTTATTTTAATTAACATAGTTTTTATCATTTTATCATACAATTAAAAATTTCACAATAACGTTCATAAAATATTTACAAAACACTTCGAAAACGAAAAGGAATTTCAATTTAAAATGCCAGCGCTCATCCAAAATATTTCAAATAGTTTGTCTTAATAAAGTAAATAAATGCCACCTCCGGCAACTGGTCCAAAATTCCGAAGAAAATCAGTGAAGAAATTAAGCGGAAAATCTTCGGAAAAACAGGAGCCGATCCGATTTTATCTCTGACCTGACTCCGGGCTCCAGCCTCTCTCTCCCCCCAAAAATGGTCCGCGCGCGGCGAAAAGCGTCCCCTGACAAATTGTTCATGAGCACGTTTTGTGCTGTGCACGCGGGAGGCCGAGGCAGGGGACGCGCGACTTGCGCTTTCTTCTCTACCTCGGTGTTTAATAAGGAACGTCCCATGCTGGCTTATTTTTCAACTTCCGGTCAAACGGGTCTTCCTCTCTCTGTCTTTCTCTCTCTTTCTCTCTTTAGCCGATGCTCTACGGACGCGTGCTGCTGCCGCTGCTGCCCCTAACAGGGATGCTTTTGTGAGCCCGAAGCACCTGGCACGCGCCGACTCCTGAGACGTCTTTATGTACCGCCGCCGCGCGCCCACTCCCGTCTCTCTCTCTCTCTCTCTCTCTCTCTCGTTCTGTCTGCTTCTTTTTCACGCTCCCCTCCTACCTCCTCTCTCTCTCTCTCTCTCACTTGCTCGTTCACTCTGCGTACAGTATACGACGGCGCGCACAATCATATCCTTGGCTTTTATGGGCTTACTGCACTGCTACCATTGCCGTGTTACGGTCGTTTATCTTTTTCAATTATGTCACTGACTACGGTTGCGTACGGGAAAAGCGCTACCTCGCTCTGTCCCTCTCTCTCTCTCTTTCTCTCCTTTGCTCGCTTTACTTAGATTTTCCGGCCTACGTAATTCCGAGGATAGACGAGCTGAATGAGAGAACATTTTCCGGCTTCTTAACGCTATAACGTACGTTGAATTTGGTGAGGGGTTTCAAAAGATTCGACACGCAGAGTCCGTCATCGTTCGATACCTTTTCTAATGTAATTAGGGTCAACTACTGAGCGACTGATGTTACAAAAAAAGTTCAAATAAATTGTTAATATTTTAAGTAGATAATTTACTTCTTTTATGCTGCATATACAATGAAATATAAGTAATTGAAAAAGTTTTCAATTTTCGTGAGTAGCATTTTAAATAAAAATTTTTTTTATTAAAAAAGAGGATCAAGTTTTTGATAAACAAAATTACGAAAAATTCAGTATTAAAATGGTAATAAAATTTTCCATTGTTCCTTTAATAACTCTCTCAGTCTTTACACAAAAGAAGATCTGCTTGTAGACAAACATGATGTATTTTTGATTGCTCTGAAAGCAGGTATAAAGGCACAGGGTGGAGCTGAAGTACATTTGTCAGATATAGTCTGTTAGGGGCGATATGTTATCTCGAATTAGTTTACGTAGCAAATTACGATAAGTTAATAAAATGTATTGTTATTTCTATTTACGATTTCCCCCGAGAGATTACGGCTGCACTCAAGGAAGTATTTTAATGAGATAATTATTTTGCTCCGTACATAATTAAGTTATTTTATAGAATCAAGATAAATTAAAATTTATCCAAATAAAGATTTAAAAATTAACAAAATTGTTAGTACATACTTTATGAGCTTTACTTTACTTTTTAAATTAATTTGTCTTCTTGGAATCTCAACTTTCGAAATATAAAACGTACAGTCGGGTTTCTCACGCAAGCAAATTTTATTTAACCTTAAAATAATTGTAAGAAAATAGAATTATTGAGATAAGTATGGCATTCTAAATTTTAAAACAGAACTTTTTGAAGGAAGAAAAAACTTTAATAACAATGAGGCTAATCCAGCTCGAAAGAAAAATACCGAAATCTTTGCATATCTTAAAAAGATCTTTTCGCGCAGTGCTTGTAGGATTTCTTTTCTAAGTAGGATTTCGATCCATTCGCCGATTTTTATTTTGTGTTTTATCAAGCATTCATTTTCTTAAACTTTTTTTAATATTAACGCGTCTCGAAGAATTTCATTTTTTCGAATTTGGTTTTTTAAGTAAAAATTGCGGTACTTTAATTAACAAAAGTGAATTTTTCGACCGTAAAAACAAAGCCAAACTATAGGTAATCGTAAAATTTTACACCATAGCTTCGCAAACACTATTACCAAAGCTTTACGCGCAACAAGCGAACAGCGAAAGCCAATATCAAGCCGTATAAAGCCGAAAATCAAGCCTTCCGCCGCGGCGCGGGCAAAAATCGCGGGGCCATTTTTTCCACTCTGCGCTCTCTCTCTCTCTCTCTCTCTCTCTCTCTCCGGTTAGCTCCTAAAAACACGAAAATGGCACAAAGTAAAATAACGCGAAGCTCTCCTCCCGAGGCATTAGCCGAGGTCCTCCTCCTCTCTCTCCCCCAGCTGCAGTTTAATAAATAAAGAAGCCATTCATAGCGGAGTAACTGTTCGGGGAGGGCAGGAGTCGCTCGCTCGCAGGGCCATATCTCAGGGCACGCACCGAAATTGTAAAGTGCATAACGAGCGCGTCGACGTCCCTCGCTCGTGCAGGCTGCTCTTTCTCCGCGGCTCCTGGGCTCCCTCGCTCGTCTCCCTCTCTCTCTCTCTCTCTCTCTCGGTTTTATGAAAAATGCCCCTCTCTTGCCGGCTCATTACGGGTGTGCGCTCGCGCTGCTTGTTTTCACTTTATAGCCGGTCGCGAGCGCTCGCGCGCGCAGCTCTCTCGCGAATCCCGTGGGAACCGAGGAGAGGCGAAATCGCGCTCGCGCGACCGACGAGCGCCGAAAGAAACTCGGCGCGCCGCGCGCAACGGTTTTGCGTTTTTTCTTTCTTTTTCTCTTTTTTTGTTTTTGTTTTTTTTTTTATATTCACCGGCAGACGAGAGAGCGTTGCGCAGCCTCGGCGCGTGATTTGTCACGTGGTGGGTGGCGGACGATTACGTTGCATTTGCAATTTCACGCGTGGCCTCTTCCCCTACTCCCTCTCTCTCTCTCTCTCTCTCTCTCTCTCTCTTGCTCGAGAGCGACAGAGCTCGATCTCTCGGCCTGTCTTCTGTTGTCCTGCCCCTCTCTCTCTCTCTCTCTCTCATCCTCTTTCGTTCTCCCAGATTCGAGGCTACTACGCTTTAGCCCAATTTAGTGGCAACCATTCTGGACATCTTCATTATCTTGGAATTCGAAATTGCGAATTCTATTTGTTAACGTTAATTTTATCAAAAATCCAATAACGCGATCTTGTTAGGAACAAAGAGAAACACTGTGCGTGCATTATTCAAGCGATGAATTTCAATAAAAAAAACTGATTTGTCTTATTTCACAAAATTTTAGTTATTACGTGTTAATATAAAAAAATTTATAGTTTCAATATTTACCATATTCGAATTGTTTAGATTGTTTGTGATAGTTTATTCGCGAAAAATAATTATTTTGGGCTTCAATAATTTACAAGGAAAGGAAAAGTCCGCGTGTTTACCCACGCATCCTATTTGTTTGCGTCCCACTTGCCATATATTTAATCATGAGTGTTTCCTGTCTCGTTTCTCTAAGTAGTCTTCCTTGCTACGTACCTCTTCAAAATCTTACACAAATTCCCTTTTCCCTCTCTTCCTCCCTTTTAAGTCTCCGTGACTCGACACCCCACTTCAGCACGCGGCAATCTTCTCGCACTCCCCCCCTTGATTCTACGTCTCTGTCTTTCCTCCTCCTCCATCTTGTGCTCATGAAGCCTTGAGCATTGAGACTCCAAGCAGTCAAATTACTTCTGGTGTCGATCCAAGATTCCACGTACATTTCTGCACTGTGCATATCGCGCCTTCTTCGCTCTCGTAGAGCGGCACCCTTCGCCGCTTTCTCTCTCTTTCTCTTGCTCGCGTTCTTGCACTCAGACGCGCTCGCACTTACATGCATATGAATGCATATATCCTTTCGAGGCTGCGAAGTCAGCTTTGTTGAATCACACTTTGAATACGTCACCGTATATTCGCTAATTGTACAAGCTCCGAGGCAAGTGCCGCGGATATGTTTAAGGTGTTGTGTGCTCGAGTGAAGGAGAGAGGCCGAGTGCCATTAATATCGCCGTATTGATTTATCTACGTTTGTGTAGCTGTGTTTCTGCTGCTCGCGGAAGAATTTCACTGTACTGTACTTGTATCCTTGGAATGCCAATATTTTTTGGATCGCCATTAATATCGGAGATTTTCCAAAAGATACGTGGACGATGAATAATTTATGTACAGATAATTTGTTTTGTGAGGGTTCAAATCATGCTTCTCGTAATCGGTGAAAGTGTTTTGATCAATTTAATCTGAGAAATTTACATGCATTTCGTGTTGGTGTTCGATTCGAACTTTATATACTATATATCTACATTTATTTATGTACTTTTAATCATTCTATAGTAATTCTAACTTTAGAAATAGAAACTGAATATTAAATTATATCTCATACACTTCTACAGAAACTGATTTATCATTTAATACTCATAATTTCAGCAAAAAGTAGTTTGAAAATATACATAGAAAAATAAAATAATCCGATTGAAAAAAAAATAATACTTTTAAATTTTGATCAGATAAGTCAAATTCAGAAAAAAGCTTTGTCTGTAAGATAATTTATTTAAATTAAAAATAAAACTGCAATTAAAAACGGAATACAATATATCGGTCGAATTTTTAAACGCACAGAACTATATACAGCAACGATTAAGTGAAAAACTGATAATCCATTACCGCCTCCGGTGTATAAAAGCGCCCAATTTTTCAAGCGTTATACTATACAACAAACTGGGCGAGACGGGGCCAGGAGAATTAAATTTTCGCTTCCGCTAAGAGCTCAACTATCCCCACTTCCAAATTAAATTCTCGCAATTTATTAAAAGCTTCAGAACGTGAAAAAAGATTTTTCGCAAATTGAATTGACTCGGCGTGCCTCGCGTTTTCTGTACGCACGCACCTGCACGTTCATGCAGTTATCGTACACACAAACGTACTCGCGCACAGCTCGCACGCAAAGTCCAAACCCGAAGCCGCGCGCCACTGAGCATTGTATCATATTTTGCTTACAATCTCGTAAAGCCCGGCTCTCGCGAGAGAGAGAGAGAGCGAGAGACTTCGCTTTGCAATCTTCTGTTCTGCGTGTACGTTCAGCTGCCTCTTGTAAAGTACAGCGAACGCGATAACTGACGCAGGGAGGAGGCGACTATGTGCAGCAGGAAGATACGTCGCGCGAGGAGAGAGGTATACGCTTATGCGACGAGGGAGGCGGATGAAAGGGAGCGATACTCAGGCAGCTGGAGTCGGAAAAGAGCCGAGCAAAAAGAGAAAATATATAATTGCACCAATCGAGGGGGACAATTATCGGCGAAGTGTGAGGAAATATTAATCAGTACAGATAATGCAAGTGGATCGATTGAAACGGGCAGCTTCGAGTACAAGGAAAAGAGGTGTAGCGCAATTGTGCCAATTTCAACGTAATTATTAGTGGGTAATTTTATTCTGGAATCGTTTTAGAGTGGAAAGGCTTGTCGAGTTCACGATTTGTACAATATTCTATTATGAGTTTAGGCATATTGAAATAGATTGTATTCTCTTTAGGAATTAAATAATTGCATATCGTAATAACGCACTTAATGAACTCATACATACGTCAGTAATCCTATATAATGTATATTGCAATTATAAAATGACTGTATTTTATGATGAATAATGTCAACAATAATTTACACGTTATTTATACGCTTATTTTAATCGTTATAATTATCGCCCATTTATAATATACTTATTCCCTTTCATACATAAATAGAATAGCAGGATTAAAAAGGTTCTGTACACTTTACCGATTCAAAGATAGCTACTGTTTATCTAATTTATCATGTTAACCTAAACGAGATAAAATTAATAGTTTAAAGATGATGTATTTCGATGTTCATTTCATATTTCGTAAAGTTTGAAGTTCATCGTTCAAATTATATCTAAGTTATTAAACTTACATAATACTAGTTCTTTTATCTTGAAGTAAGATCGACGCTTCAAGTATAGCACGTTTTGGTTCGTTGAAAACCGTAATTATTTCAAATCAAACTTGTATGTATTTTTTTATTAATTATGAAGAATATTTTTATTTTAGATTACTATTATCTATTTAATGGATTCTGTTCCGAATAAATGAGTAAGTTTATACTTAGAAATAAGTTAAGTACTTCTTTTACTGAGTCATCAGATTAAAACTTAATCATGATTATTTATTCACTGATAAAATTCTCGTGTTTACGTTAAGTGATATACATTTTCCAAAAATAAACTTCAAAATATACCCTTCGTAATCAGAAGTCTCGTGTCATAAATTTAGTGGCGAAGATCGTGGAAAGATTTTTTTCTATTACGTTATCGGCGTTCACTAATCTTTTAGTAAAAAAAGTTCTTCGTATCACTAAGGAAAATCTTTTGAAACTAAAAAGTTGAACAGAATTAAACTCCAAACAGTCGAAAAATTAAAAATCTAAAATTAGGTCAAATTTCAAACTCAAAATAGTTAATTTAAAATCTCGGATAAAACAAGGCGAGCTCAAAGAAATTTTGTTCAGAATTTTTCAAATTCGCTAAACGATATTAGCTCGAGCATAAAAGCTCGTAATAGCAAACGACTCGTCATTCATTATCAGATCCGTAGTAAATTATTCCGCTAAGCGATCACGCACTCCTTTTCAATAACGATACCCCCATCGATTGACCCAAATTTGTAGCCGGCAGCGTTCAATGCCCCGTAAAAGCATGCCTCCACAAAATTAGACGACCCGAAAAAAAGGAGCTCCTCCGGAAAAAGTCACAGGAGGGGATCCGGCTTTGAGTTACGTACGCTTACGCAGCGGCTAATGCACGAGGCTGCTGCGACAGAGAGAGAGAGAGAGAGAGAGATCAGCAGATGAGCCTCTCTCGGCGGCGCGCGCATTCTCGTATTCCAGAGCTCTAATGCGTCCGCCGCCTGCCCTGCGCCTGTCTTCGGCAATCCGGCGCAAAGATTGGGATATGCGCTCGCGCACTCGATTCCCTCTAGGGGGAACGCGGAGCCTAGCGGTCGTTTGAGTTTAAGGCCCGGGAACCGATGCCTCGGAAGGAAGGAGGAGGGTGATAATTGCCGAGCCGTTACTGTCGCTGCGCTCTCCCCTATATACTTCGTTCGGCGGCGCTTCGTGCCCCGCGCGCTTATAACCCGATGCGTTTCTCCGGCGCGACACTCCCGAAGAAGGAGAAAGAGCTCTGCCAGGGCCCTCGGAAAAGCCCTCGGAGCGCGGATGACTTGTACGCCCCCTCGCGCACATGGCACGTAAAGATCCTGTTGAGTGATAATGATGTGCGAGCGGCGGAGAGGAGGAAGGCAAGCGCTCGAAAGAAAGAAAAAAAAAAAGACAGGGATGGAACGCGAAGACCGCGCTTTAATGGCACTTCTTTCCGCGTGTAAAATAATTCCTTACCTTGGTTTTACGAGGCTCTCTTTCTTTGCTTTGTGTACGGCGTCGTTACGGCTCTCGTGTTCGCGAGAGAAAAATGCCCTGGAAAACTCGGGCTGACTTTCGTGTCTCCCGGCTGCGCGCGACGCGCGTTGATTATGAATTATTAAGGCCACGTATTGGGATTTCGTTTCAATGAGGTTTTCTCGGCAGGATCTTTGTTGGGAAGATTTTTTTGCCACATTTAATATTTTTTAAAAAGGGATATTTTGAAGTGCTGCTTTTTTAGAAGCCTGATTCTTTAAAGGGATAAAATTGAAAAACGCTTTCAATGATTTATAATTATTTTTTACTGCTTTTTGTAGTTTGCAACTTATTGTTATTGTATTTGAAATATAACTGGAAGCAGAAAAAATAAAAAATATATCATTAAAATCCGTAAAAAAAAAGTTCTACCTCTTTATATTAAATCAAAACACTTTTTAGATTGTTTTAAATTTAGTTTTCCCAACTATTAAGAAAGCTATTCTTATTCTTATAAATAAAGTAGTCATTTTCCCTAAGAAAATAGAATTACTTATATTTACGTAACTTTTCTTGTATGCGCATAGCAGCTCGTAAAAAAACTCATTATTTTAATATTAGACAAAAAAATCAATCTGTATGTAAGCAATACAATTATTTGTTAAAACATGTTTTGATTTATCCAAAAATTCATTTTGGTATCCGATTAGGAACTAGAATACCGTTTTATCTGATTCTTCTCTTTAATTTAAATCACAAAAGCATGAATGATTCTAATTAATAAATTGCTTTTCATTGTCAATAGTCAGATTAGATAAAGAATGAAATCATATCTCAGCGCGCATATGAATCAGTCTCCAATAATTCTTTAATATCTTGATTCCAGGCCGACTGCAGCCGGGAAAGAATGATATCTTCATCGACGAGCGAGCCAAAAGAGCAAAACAAAGCGACGAGAGGAGAACGAGAAGGAAGCGGGAACGGGAGAAAAAAATGGCCACGACGATAATATCGGCGGACGAAAGAGGCTGCGCACTATTGACGGGTCGCGCTTAGCCGCGAACGTATACAGATCCATTTATCCGCGAAAACAAACTGTAAGTTCGAAAGCGAGCGCAGCGACAGTGAGAGAGAGAGAGAGAGGGAGAGAGATGGGCGCAGAAGTGAGTCCTCCGAGGAAGGCGGGCGCACGAGAGAGACAGCAAGAAATAAAGAGAGAGAAGGAAGGCCTGGATGTGGCGAATATAGAGACGCAGAGAGAAAGTGCGAGCGACACGAGGCAGCGCAGCATCAGCAGCACACGGTCAAGGAAGCTATCTCACGTCATACTTAACGAGGGGGCCCCGAGAGAGGGAGGGAGGGAGGAGGAGGAGGGAGGGAGAGAGAGAGAGAGAGCTGGCCTCTTATTCTTTACCCGGGTTATATACCCCCGTCAGCTCGTAGGCTCGATTCTCTGTTTATCTTTATCTCTTTTGGTTTGGTTTGTCGGCTCGCGGCTCGGCACTGTGATTACAGGGTACCTGGCACTCACCTCGGAACTCGGGTGGTCCACTGGCTTCTCTCTCTCTCTCTCTTTCTCCTTCTCCCACCCTCGGCCATTCTCAATCTTTCTCTTTCTATATAGGAGCGCCATGTGCGTGTGTCTGCGTGCACGCGGTCGAACGAGCGAATAAGTGAGCGAGATGCCACGAGAGAACGAGCCCGCGGATGTACGTGTGTACGTACGCGCTCACGCACACTCGAGTCAGCCTCGAATGGCCCCTCATCTACCTTATATGTCTCTCTCTCTCTCTCTCTCTCTCTCTCTCTCTCTCTCTCTTCGTTTCTCTCGGCACTGGACCCCCGCGCTCGCCGCGGCAGCTACGCTCGCCTTTCCTCCTCCTCCTCCTCCTCCTTTGGCCTGAGCTCCTCTCCGTCGCTGCCTGTATGTAACCTTCCGCACGCAGGCACACACACAGGCACGGACGCAGACAGGCTCGCTCGCGAACGCAGAGAGAGCGCCTTTATCTCCATCTCCCTCGGACTAACTACCTGTGTCTTATTAGCAATACAGTCGATGCGAAAAGCTTGTCGGGGGAGAGCGAGAGAGAGAGAGAGAGAGGCGTGCGGGCGCGCGCGCGCGCGAGCCGAGGAGCGAGAGAGAGACTGATGTGTTAATCAGGGAATCGAGCGGACACGCGCTCGCTCGCTCGCTCGCTCGCTGTGCGTCCGTTCGAGAGAGGCTCCTCTCCGCATCGCCGCCCGCCCAAGGAAGAGGGGACTCCCGGAGATATTCGGCCTGTCGCCAGAGAGAAAGAGCAGCGACGGGGAGAGAGAGAGAGAGCTGTGTGTGCGAGAGTCCGTAAGCGCATGAGGCACTTGTCGAGGAGCAGGATCGCGAAAGGAGATCGTGGGAGTCGATGGGCGAACGAGCGGCAGCGGCACGCCGGCCAAACGGGAGGAGAGCCGAACGAGCGCGCGAGCTGTTTATTGATGGATTGGCCCTATGCGACGAGGCTGCTGCTGCTGCTGCTGCTGCTGCTGCTGCCTTTTCGTCGGATACGTTTCTTTGGCTAGGACCCGCAGAGATTGCTCGCATAATCAATTCGAAGAGAGTTCTAATTTATTCTTTACTACCGATTTACACTGCCGTTTATTCGGGCTTATTGATATTTATTGCTTCGCGCAAATAACTGCTCGATCCTTTTTCGAGAACTTTGTAAGGATTTAGCTTGGCAAAACTGCATTTATCCGATGAATAAATACTTAAAGTATCGTTGACGAGTATAGTATTTTTCAAAAGTCTCCTGTCACTTCTTTATCTCAGAACTAAAAATATCTTATCTATAAAATATGTTTCTAGATTATTTTAAAATTCTTTTCAAATTGGTATAGATCGAGCCTCCTTACTTGAAAGGTAAATGATTAATTACTTGGGGTAATTGAAATGCATCAAAGCGAAGCTCTTGTTTAAATAATTTTACTTTAAATATAGATGCAAATTAAAATTGCATTGAATTATTTCTTTCATTATTAAAATATCTTTGGATGATGTTTTTCAGTAAGTACACGGAGAGAAAAAGATCAGGAAAAATTACTATCTTTTTAGTAAAGCGGTAACAGACTTGTCGCAAGCAAGAAAATTACTAAACTTTTTAGTAAAATTTGCT
>UCOL01001364.1:0-38338 GCA_900474335.1 Ormyrus nitidulus
CGGTCAGTCTGTCAAAACATTACAATAGACTATTGTAATTTTTAGAAAAGAATTTCTCTCCGTGTAATACGTAATTTGTCTCTGCCTAAATACGGTAAATTATCCCATGCTTACAATTAATTGTTGGCTAAAAAATTCGTGGAATTACTGACGGTAGATAATGGTTTTCACACAACTAAACCAAATATGATAAAGTTTACCTTGTCATTAAAGAGGAAGCTTTTTTAAAGAGCTATTCTCGTAGCGATACAAAATCCTCTAGCAGTATCGTTAATCGGTATTCATCGGTTCACCGGATGATGAATTTAACGGGGTTGGAGCATAACCCGAGCAAGGAGAAGAGCCATCTCGAAATCGAGGCTCGGCGCATTAGCCGAAGAGAGATAGAGGCAGTAATATACATCGAAGCCCTGGTGAAATGGCTCTGGAGAGCGAGAGTGAAGTTAATCGATAAATCGATGGTAGGGAAACGGATAGATGGCTCCCGATTTCGGAATATGCAAAACCCGAGGAGAAAACTTGAGGGGGCTACAGGTCGAGGGTTGCTGGAGTATTGCTGTTGCGAAATTTCGCCGAATCGCCTTTTTCGGAAAATGAAATTATATCCTGGGCGTTGCTGGTTGTTTAGGGATGGAAAAGTAGGATAGATAGCTGATTAGGTTAATTCCATTGCATTGCTTCGGAGGTAAATTTCCAAAGCTGATATGTAGTTGAATTCTGAATAAATACTTCTAATTTTGAAATTTATATGCTATTTCGATAATTATCAAATTATCCATCTTTTTTAAATTGTTCTTGTGTAAGAATTGCTTTATTTCGTATAAAAATATATACATCAATTTATAACTGAGAACAAATTTCAAAAATTCAATTATATTAAAAGTGATAAGAGTGTAGAATGATAACGCAAATGTTTCCTGCGCAAAACCGTTTAAAGTTCAAAAGAAAGCTCGATTTTCAGAGTGTCAATTTTTCACGTCACACTACATTAAATCAGACCAGAACCCGCACGAACTGAGCTCCACTCGCCGAAAAACAATCTTGATCTCTCAAAGTCATCTGCACACTTCCTCAGAGCTACAAACTCGGGCAGAATAGATATACGAAGAAGACCCGACGAGCACGAGATTGAAGAGCCGTCAAAGGCAGGCCTCAAGCCACATAAATAACAAATCATTTGTTATTAACTCACTCTGCGCATTTTCGTGCTTTTAAGGACTCGGCGACTGAGAGTGGCAACATTGATTTTACGCCGAAGTGCAACGCCAGCTGTCACAGAATGGCGCGCCGGGACGGGTCGAGCATAAACATGCAGCCGGGATAGTCGAAGATTGATCGTTCAGACCGACAGATCGGCGAATTAGGCGAAAGCACGAGTATGAACGACTGACGTGTCGCGGAATTTCATTTTCTATTGCTTGGGATGTATCGTTTTTGAAGCGTGAATTTCAATAATCAAATCCTAAGATGCAAGTGAACGGGCCATGGATTGGTTGAGTGATGCGTGTGATAGTTGGTTAGATTGTAATCTTTGTAATCATTATTGACAAGAGCATGGAAATTAAACATCAACCTGATTCAATATCAGCTTGTGAGCTGCAAAATAACCAGATGACGTTGATTAAATTTATTCTATGCAAACCTATATAAAGAGTAATTTTTAGAAGAAATATACTCGAACATTAATTGGAGGCAAGAACGTTGAAATTACAAGAGTGAATATTGTCTTAAATTACTGTAGTTAAATAAAATGTGCAATTATAAAAATACTGTAATAAAATAAACAACAAGTAAATGAAACCCTCTTCTAAAATTTTCGGTAATGTAATTATTTTCCATTTTTTAAAAGTAAGATTTAAGGATGCAGTTTTTCGCCGCAAATTGCTGTATTAAGTTTGCCATTTAAATTTAAATATTATTAAATACAATATCAGGTAATATATTTTAGCCTAGCAAAGAAATGTAAAAAAGTAAATAATGGAATAAGTAAATTTAATTAGGGAATTCTAATATACTTTATTTTCAAGAAAAAAAATGGAATTCATCTCCTCTGAAACGAGAACTTTAATATGAGAATCTGCCTTCCTCGGCAGAATAAATAACGAAATTTCATACTGCCGAGCACGGGAACATTGTTTTCCTTTTATTCCTGATATTCCCGTCTCGATCCTTCCGCTCTGCACATGCGAACAGCGAATATTAGAAACTCACCCATGGCGGGAGCGAAGATATTCAGGTAGAGGCAGTCCTCGCTCTGATTGCGCAGGTGCGGCAGGATCCTCTTGAGGTACTCGAGCCTGCCCTTGGGCATGCGGTCCAGTGCCTCCTGCTCGTTCGAGATGTCCGGCAGCTTCTGCGGGCACACCGGTCCGAGCTTCTCCGCCAATCTGGAATTCAAGCCGGATGTTGACGTATCGGGGCTTTTGTTTCACGTGTGAAAGAAGGCCCGGGGAATTATGCGAATTGTTAATGGGGAAACCTGATATTGGGGCTTGATTGGACCGTGAAATCCGCTCTCGCTTCGAGGAATTAGTCTATCAAGAGAGCTAAATTTAAGGGTTTTCAGGGGTAAAGATAGTTATTCTCAGCTATACATTATTATTTGATATTATTTCATTTCAAAAATTTGTTTAATAATTTTTTAAAGGGGTTTGCCTATGTTTAATGTCATTTACAGCACTTTATTTTGAATCGAAAATTAATATGGGAAAAGGCGGAGAAAAAGAATTATAAGGTTTTGCATTTTTATGAATTACGTGGAAGTTATTATGTATCTACATATATATAAGAGTTTGAATCGTTTGAGAGTCGCTTGCCATTAATCCTCGGGGATCCTCCTTTGATACATTTTACGGAAATTAACCCTTTTCCAGGCCGAAGGAATCGGGCCACGATACAGATAAGCGTATATCAAACGTATCTTTATTCTCAGAATCCGCTTCTGGTATTAATCTTGCAAAAAAACTTAATTTTGCAATAATTTGTTTAAACAAATTGTTTAAACAAATTAATTTGGCAAAACTAATGGCAAATTCGGAATCAGCGATGTCTCGAACCCCTTAAATCATATACCGCTTATCTGTATCGGGGCCCAATACCTTCGGCCTAGAAAAGGGTTAATGTGAATGGAAGACTCATCATTGTTTATTTAATGTTACTTTTTATATTTACATAATAAAAGCCGAATGATCAGAAATTGGATATCTCTGAGTTTTTAATGAAATAAAATAACATTTTTAATAAGTAAATTTACCTTCAAATGATGTAAGTGATGTATTTAAGTGAGTAATAAAAGGAGAACTTATAAAATGTAAATTTTGATTTTGCAAGTGGTTTAAGTTTTATAATTTAGTACTTAATTTATCAGAAATAAATTCTCCTCAATGGAAAACGGAATAAAATTGTTTAATAAACATTTATTTATTTCTACTCCTTAAAAAATTTCCATTTACACAGCTATTAATCTTCCTTAAAAAGCCTCTTAAGCCATAAATCTCCCGAAAACTTGGCGAGCAATTAAAAAAAAAAGAAAAATTCAATGTCTTCTTAAACATTCTTCCAGTTGGTTTGCTTCCGCCTTACTCGTCTCCACGTGGCCGGCATTAAAAATGAATTATGCTGCCACATTCACTCACCTCCGGGGCGAGTCGCGGGGCGAAATCTCAACTAGCTCGGAGAAAAAAATTTACTTTCACCATCAATAATCCAGCCCTCGAGGCCTTTTTAAGGACAAAGAAAAAAGGCGGCCCGTTCTCTCTCCTCTTCCGCCGTGCGCGCGGAGAAAGAACGAAACCGTAAGAAAACGGGAAAGGGAGTAAAAAAAAAGGAGGATGTCGAAAAGAAACGGCGGCGCTGTATGATTAATGACTCACTTGTTTCCGTCCCAGGGGCTCAGTGCCCGCGTCGGCGAGAAGCGATTGCCGCCGGTCGGCGGCGTCGCGTACGGCACCCCGAGATACACGTCGATCGGCTTCATGTACTTCGCGTTCTCGAACGACATCACCAGCCCCTGTATCTTGCCGTACCTGCGAAGAAAACAAGAGCAACGTGTCGCTGACTTTCATTAATTGCTTAGGAAATCGAGGGCTTGTAAAAAGGACTCTATACGCGTGCTATCGATTCGTTTCGGCGCATTACACTCGACGAATTGATGACAAGTTTTTGCCGGTGCTATTTGTGCTTAATAAAAGGATATAATTGAGATATTTTCGAGTAAGTTCTTGGAATATCAGGGACATGAGAAATTTTTCATGTTCGTATTTTAAGCATTTTAAATTATCGTTTACTATCCTGCGAAATTGCATCGGATTATGTGAAAATGAAATTTTATCTGAATAATAAATTCTCTAGATATATTTCAACGATATAAAAGGGACGTTAAATAAGCTTATGGAATACTAAAATAAACATTATTTTTCGAAAGTGCATCAAAAAATAAATTTTTTATGAAACATTTTAGATGGAAATTATGTGATAAAATTATAAAAATAATAATTATAAAAATAAAACATTCATAGTTGTTACTTCATTTCATTTAAAAGAAATTAATTTTCTATATTTAGTTTTACTGTTATTAAACTCCTTTAAAGAGACAATATTTTTACTCGTGTAAAAGTTAATTGCATCAGAAAATAATAAAAAATATGTTTTACCTTTGAATACTTTTACTAATCATGATTATACAAAGAAATAGCTCTTGTCTGATCTAATAAAGTTTGTACTACTAAAAATTTTCCGACACTGTGATTTCTACCGAAATATCTAACTGTTTTCTAAAAAGTTCCATCAATTTAAAAAAAAAAAAAAAAAAGAAAGCTAATTTTTGACGCTGTACCAAGTGGAATTTCGGAAAGCAGTGGCCTCACCTCGTTTGAACGACGCGAGGATTGAGCTTGGTCTTAGTGGCGATGGCCAGAGCTCCCGGCTGCAGGAGCTGCAGCAGGAGCAGCCACAGAAGGCCGGAGAGCAGCAGCATGTTGAGGTGGTCGGCCCCGGAGTGCCGGCCTCCTCCTCCCCCTCCTCTTCCTCGTCCTGGCCCAGCCTCTCCACTTCTCCACTTCCTCCGGGCCTCGTCGGTGACGGGGCCCACCGGTTGGGCGCCACTCTCTGGCACCTTTGCAGTCCTTGCTCTCACTCGTACCCCGACATACTTCGCACTTTCACTGTTAACGGACGTCGTCTTTTTTCTAGTCTATACTCGTGCGCACACTCGAGATTCACCGTCCATCCAATTAAGATAACGCTGAAGCATTTCTTTAGATAGTTCGCCTTTCGAACGGCTTCGGCTCGCTGATGGTGGTTGTTCGCTTTGGCTCCTCCTGCCAGTTACTGAAACAAGAAAAGGAGTTGATATTTCATTAGTTCGTTCAAGTGTGTTTAAGGAGCCCGGGCTGGACGCTTTATTTCGCGTTTGCTTCAATTAAGCGCTCTACGCATCGTTTAACCCGGGATTGCTTGCTTGCTTGCCTGCAGCGCGGCTGGGAAATTAAAGCTCTGCTGTTTCGAGAGTTTTCAGGGAATTTCGGCTTCCGTTTAGCTTGCTTTTTCCATGCGGGTCTTTTATGGTTACGTTCGAGTAATTTTTAAATTAAACGTTCGCATTTTATATCTCTCGCGACTGACATTAGTTTGTGAAGTACGCCGTTTTGTATGAAATGGTTTCAGGAAAAAGTAAGAGAATTATGATTGACGAAATAATCTCATATATCGGAGGTATAACTTTCCGTATACGCCTTACGATAAAACACGACATCTCGGAAAGTTAATATCTTGATGCACTTTAAAGAATTCTCGAGCTTTCAAATCGAATTTTTAATACGTCACTACGAGTCGCGCGAGGCGTCGGAAAACTTTTGATCGGTAGTGCATTCTCGCGACATAAAATAACTAAAACTGATTCCTCTCGGAAAAATGGATATAAATTTCACTTACAGATATTAGTTTCAAATCGAATATTTTGTTCGAGTAACGCTTATAGCCCTAATAAACATAGAAATGAAAGTCAGTTTACAGCATCGTATTCAAAGAAGGCCTACTAACTTGTAAAACACATTATTACCAGAACATCGAAGAAAGATAGTCTCCAATCCTCACTTTTGCGATTCGAACATTCGACACTTTCCAGAGTCATTATCAAAGGCAGCAGCGTCGGCCTCCTTTTTTGCGCATTTCCTCGCTGCTCCTTCGCGACGGCGCTGCAAATTCATGTAACGAGAGTTCTCTCGCAGCTGCTCTTGCATTTACCATGCAAAAAAGGGAGTAAAACTCAAAGAAGGAGGGCGACGGAGGAAGGGCATTTCATCCCACATGTGCACTCTGCCGGGTGCATTAGCACTCGGGGCTTCCGCATAAACAGGCGACACGTGCTCGGCAACTATTTGCTCTCTGCGAGTATATCGCGGGCGCGCGTTCGGATCTTCTTCCCCTGGGGGTGTCGACGGCGTTGTAGGCAAGCCTTTTTTTTCATTTATTATCGCGGCAAATTATTCATGCCCTGGGTATTCCCTGCAAACGGATCTGTATGCCAAGGTAATTAATATACTGGGTTAAGTTGCTTTCAAGCGGCTGCTGATAATTATTACACGTCTCAGGGCAATAACTCTTATTTGCCGAGGGAGCTACTTTGGAGGATAATCGCAGTTTAGATGATTTCAATGTTCCGTATCAATTAATCATCTTATATGTATGATGTAAAACAGCTCAATCAGACATTTTTAATGTAAAATGTATAATTTTATCACGTGAACAAATAATCTAACTTTTCTATTTCGCATAATCCTTTCAAATAACTTTATTAAATAGATGCTTTTAGCTACAACAAACTTTATAATTTAGGTTTTCCTTTATCTACAACTATCTCGCCTTTATCTATTTTCAAATTAAACCCATGCAACGTGAAATCATAGAGAAGTTTCAACTAAGCGCTCAGAGGCTCGCGCTGCGCAGCACATTCGCGTATTGACTCTGAACCCTTGCTTTTGATTAGTCCTGAACAAAATTCCTGCTCATTCGCGAGTTTCTCGATTTTCCCCGGAAACGCATCTCTCGCAGGCATTAGCCAAAATATTTGTTCAACACGTAGGCGCTTACATGCATTTATTCATCTTCGCTCAAAGCGCTCGCGTGCCTCGTATATGTGCGCGCGCGCGCGCACTCGGAAGCGTCTCCGAGCCGTGGGGAGACATATATTTACCCATGTAAATGCCCAGACGTACGTGACGCGGCATTCCGCCGCTCATACTTCGTTATTTAGCGTCGAGTGCGGTTCCGTGTGCGTTAATAACGAGCACGCGATGTCTCTGTAACCTACGTGACAGGCCGCGTCGTCGTCGTTGTCTAAGAAAAGACGCGGCAGAGGAGGAGGCCTCTACATTTTCTCTAATGAGCCGCAAATGCGAAAGAATGTGGCCTCTGCCTGGCGCTGCTTGTCACGGCTGTTGCCACGCCGAGGAAAATACACAGATACAAACTGCCCGCCCCGACACGGTTTTTTAAATCTTTCGTGCGTTGCCGCGATGTGCTCCTTTCGATTCTATCGAGCGGCGAGTCTGCCGTTACCCGAAAACGCTTCGTTTCTTGGGAAGGGGGCATCGATTTTCTGTAAATCACCAGCTTGGAAAACTATTTTCTTCTTCCTGGCAGAATTCTGATTTCTTTTGTCAACCGAGATTTTCACCGGGCCCTTAATCAAAGTGGAACATGAAATATTTATGTATTTCAGTACCTAATTAAAATTCAATGGTACTCAGAAAATGAGGATGAAAGCATTTTTTTTTTTAATAATTACGGTAAACATGCGAAACTTTTTTAATAAAAATTATTGAAATTTCTGGCTGTTGGTACATCATCCTGGCCAAGAATAAAAATCTAGATTAAAAATTCTCAAAACATATGTTTTTATTTACCCAAATACTAATATAAATTCCTTATAATATTAATACTATGTATAATTTATAAGTTTCTTTCCTACCAGAGTGTTAACCCAGCTCTGCATACGCGAAATTCCAACAAACTGTTTAGGCAAGAAAGGCAACGCGTCGGCACTGTCGGCAGCACAGAGCCCGAATTTTGCATGCATCTAAGGAGGCCGGGGGTATTTTACGCTTCGTTATTAATTTAGAGGACGCTCGGCAGGGTCAGGGTACGAGTTGATCCGGCTCTTTGTGCCGTGGGATTTCGAGAGGAAGGAGGTGAAAGGCTCGTGTGTAACGATCGAGGATACACACACCCTTTCCGCGCGCGGCACTAACTTGACCCCGTGCTACAATACCTAATTCCCCGCGTTTACGTTTGACCAATGATCCGCGAACGATTCCGATGAGAGGCCTATGAATTTTGCGATCCGACAACCATTTCGGCCAAAGGGTTGTTTGTGTCTGTATGTGCGGATTTTGGCTGGGCGTTTTTAGACTCTCTCTCTCGTTAGAATGCAAGGCCGTCTGCTTTTGAGTGACATTAGATACTGCAAAAACTGATAGTTTTAATTTTGAAACTGTGTCACGGAACGTACGCTTTTCAAATATACGTATACATTCTCAAGTACGGCTTAAAACAATTTTTGTTCCTTTGCTTATTATAAAGTACATTGTAAAAGTGCGGAACCGACATGAATATCTAAAAAATGTTGACGTCAACAGACACGAATGTTCATCTCAATCAAAAAAAGCTCGTTCTGATAAATAATAAATCTGAACATTTCGGTCAATTTCAGTGAAACGCAACTCCACGACTTTCATCAGAATAAAATTAAAATGTCAGTTTATTTACGTCATAATAATAATAACTGTTATCCGTTCACATTTCAGTTTTTCGTCTAAAAAAGAGTGCAATCAATACCAAAACATTATCAGATTACTAACAACCATCCCTTTATAAATTTGGTTAAAACACCAACTACAGGCTTACAAATACAATTTCATTAAAAATAAAGTTAATGCAAAGCATTAAACGGTTAAATATTCTGTCGCTTAGGAATATATTTTGAAATTTATTTTTGAAAAAAGCAACAAGCGTTATTTATTTTCTTCGCGAATCCTCGGAAATCCGAAATAAAAGAAAAAACGCCGCAAACAATAGGTCGCCTCAATATTTCATAAAGGCAAAACCGCGCAAACAAGGACTTGGCCAGGCACAAAAACTAAAAATACTCTATCACTCTTCATTCTGAAGCAGCTCCTGTACAGAATTAAAAAAACATCGCAAAAAAGCGAGCAAGAAGAACGAGAGGCAGAAGCAACGAAAAAGAAAGAAAAAAAAAAAGAGAAGACCGCAAAGCCAGCCGGGGGTCGAGTGCGGAGCGGAAACCTCGTCACGGAGACTTCTGCGCCCCCGCGCAGAGAGAAACGCATGCGCACCGTGGGGCGAGGGGTCGTTCCTTGCATCGTAAATTCGTCAGCCGTATAAGTCATACGTGCCCGGCGTGTATAATGCACGCGTGTCCGAGTTCATTAATCGTCCTATCGCGCGCGCTCGGCCGCTTCATTAATCGGAGAGCGCCTCCACTCTCGGCGCTGCCCGATTATTGGAAACCGAGCGTAACAAGCGCCGAGCGCAAACGCTTATTACGCGCAATTACGCTAAGTTATGCCGATGCTATGTCAGCCTGGACGAGTCGATGGCCGCATATCGCTTTTTCGGCCGTTCAAGGGGAGACGAGGGGAGAGACGAGCGAAGAAGGCTAATTCTATTAGGAGCATTTTTAATGCAGCCTCTCCGCGCTTTGGATTCAAGTTGCAAGGGAGAATGGCGAGGATCCAATTTGGACAGCTGCACGGAAGCTCTTTGGACAATTTTCTGGAATTACAATGAAACTTACTTTCTGAAAAATATGACGGGAAGCTCGGGAATTCTTTTTTCGACGGTGTTCTGAAACTTTGAAGTGTCATAGTCAGACGCAGGATCTCCATTTCCGAATAACTGAAATTTCGAAAAATTTCAAAGATTCTTTAAAATTGCGTTTGCAATTGCGAGAGGTAGTTTCGATTCTCCAAGCTATTTTAGACTGTTTAATAACGCTTAATATGTTTAATACGTTTTACAGCGGAAGCACTAAATGTACTGTAAACTACTGGAATTCATCAATAGGTATTTGAAGGGATTACTAATAACGAACGTTAATCGCGCAAATACTCGATTTCTGAGTATATTAACAGTCTGCACGGAAATTACAACCGTTTCTACTTCTGTATCCACAGATCTTTTCTCTCTTTTATTGAGAAAATTCTGGTCCCGATACCGAAAATTCGAATGTAGACTATAAATTTTTATGAAGGAAATATAAAAATCTAGTATATTGGACTGTGGGCATGAAGCAGCATTTTTATAAAAATCTTTTAGTGCCTTTCTGGAAATATTTTTGGCATTGCTCGGTGACTTTTGGATGTGCGCAAGAAGCGATTTATTTTTTCTTTAATCTTCTCTCTTTTAATGTCAGAACAATTATCTAAATCAAAATTATCTTTACTGCTTGGCAACTTAAAAAATAAAACATCAAAGTTTTTTTATATAAATTGACGGGCTTTTAACGCGAACTGTCCGCGAGAGGACCTCTTCTCATCTCTCACCCTGTGCCTCCTATCGATATTTCTATATACCTTTTAAAAAGGAGAATTCACAACCCCGGATCTTCCTGTTCGAAGACCATTTCACGGCTAAAAACATAGCACCTTCTATTCGGTATGTCAATGCAACCACCTTTTTTTTTAAACAATATTTAATTTTTTTTAAATAATACGAAAACATTACCGCAAGCAGGGAGGAATACAAATACTTTTTAAATAATCTTTAGTCTTAACAGCAATAGGCATAATTTTTTCATTAAGCCAATATCTGTAAAATATTAACGGTGTATGCTAAGCAAATGAATTGCATCAGGGATACTGACCATTAAAGTATTAAATATTCAGTATCGGATATATCAAAAAGTAATAAAAAAACCGCATAATTCCACTACATCATAATGGATTGCTGCTTTTTGCAGCTTGGCACCGTAGTACACATATAAAATAAAGCTACGTTTAATTTAATAAATAAGTAGTTTACTCAACTACTTGGTTTGAATTTTAAATTATTATTTGAAATTGACGTGACGAAATTACAATATTTCTTGTAATTTAGAAAGCTTATCCGACAATTCCGACAAGCAACAGATAGATTTTCAATGAAAATAAACTGTAAAGCAAACGCAATGCTCGAATAATCAAGGCAGGTTCTTTGTGCTCCCGCGGTGACAGTCGAGATGGCCATAAAACGTCCTAAGTAAGAACGTTCTTCGAAAATCAATTTCTGAGTATCGTGCCTCATCTCGAGACACAATATGGACTCGGGAGTATCGAATTGCAGTATCGGAAAATGGTTCGAGGGTGCCTGCCTGCTGCGTCGTCGGGGGAAACGCTCTCACAATGGATCCGTCGAGGAACGAGGAAAAAACCTTCGTAAAAACGGAAGATTCTGCGGTTCTTCCTGTTGATAAGGCTAAATTTGACATATTATTTCAGAACGATCTTTTGATGAGGCTCAACTTCAGGCCTCTATTGTGCACTTATTTTGAATAAGCAGATATTTACGACCTTCATTAAAATTCATGGTGTCGTAAATTTTCTCTTAGGAATTATCGACTAGTTTAAACTCTAATTTAACCCACGATAAAAAATCAATTAAAGATGACGTTTAAATTACGAAGAAACGTCGACGAAGAAGACGAGTCACCTTCTCGCTCAAACGAAAACATTAATAATTAATTAGGAGCTTCATGGCGTTTTGTGCTTGATACGTTCGCCGGCGTAAATACATCAAGCGATTCGGGCGCGGGTGTCATTTGCTAGCACGAAATCCTCTGGCAAAGTACTAAATCTCCCTGTATAATTAGCGGAGTGAACTCGAGTCAAAAGCATCGCTTATAGAGACGCTAGTGCCTCTTAATTTTCTTTGTTCCAGAAATGGACCTCTCTTATTAATTATTTAGCAGAGCCTCGACAATAAACGTAATCATTATATAGTTTCGACATTTTCAATGCTCCGTTTAAATCGTTTCTCTTTGATCAACATTTTTTTGTATTATCTTTGAGCCACTTTTTAGGGTGAAGCTGCGAGGCTTTACGTGTTTAAGGAGGTCATGGAATTTGGAGCGACTTTTTTTTTGGAACTGGGATATTGCATAATTTTAAAATTAAATTGAACATCTTGCGGAAATAAAACTAATTAGCACTTTATGTAGAACCTTGGCTTTATTATTTTATTTCACTGCTTTGAAGTTTGCGGCTTTATATTTTGTAGTTCATTAAAAATTTTGCATATTATATGAAGTTTTTATTAATAAGATGCAAATTACTTTTTCTAGGAAAAAATGAACATTGGTTAATTCAACGTGCAAAAAATTCCCGAAGTAAAGTTAAAGCACTGTCTTACGTGTTGAATATTCAATATAATAATTAAAAAACATTGTTAATTTTCAAAAATAAAACAAAAATATGCGTCATTTGTTTCTTGAGATAGACATTTTTTAATAAAAACTTCCCTTTGCATAAATTATTTTTATTTCACGACACTATTGGACAATGATAAAAAGAAGCCTCGGAGAGAAACTAAAAATATAAAGAAACAGCGGTGGTCGAGGTCATTAGTTCTTTCTATCTTACTTTTGTTCTGTATTTAAATATTCCTTTTTTCTACCGAAAATGTTCTCTCTTTTTAAAGCTCCTTCCTCCTTCCTCTTTCTCCTCTTTACACATTTCCTCCTGGCGGACTATTTCTCACTCTTTTTATCGTATACTTTGTTAAAGTCTTTACTTGTTTTTAGAGTTTTTGCAATTAAGATAAACTTTGAAAATAATGGCAACTTTTAAAATTTAGAATTCTAAGTTTAATGAATTATATTTATTACATTTATTCTATAGTCAATTGCCTGTAATTAACTGACAAATATAAAATAAAAACTATTGTTTTTCAGCAGCCAAAGTTATTTTCTACAAAATTATAAAAAAAACACGATTATATTTAGAAAATTAAAGTAAAAATCTTAAGTAGGAGTTCCAAAACTTTTGTTAAGAAATAAGAAGTCTACTCTAGAAATTCATTTTGTTAAAAAAAATAGGCCTTCGCCTCGGGAGTAAAGTGTAATTTAAAAAAATGTTGAGATTACAAGAAAAGTAGGCAATTCACGCAGTCGTACAAGCGTTGCGTAACAAGCTGAAAGTCGGGGCTGGAAATATGGAAGCAGTCGAAAAAGCGAGAAGGTCATTAGCCCTATCTCACTTTCTTCGTCGTGTTCCACATTTTAATATTCTCGTTTTTGTAGTGAACTTTTCTCTCTCCCTTCTGCGTCCGCAGTCTGTGTATCCATTTATCTCTCGGTCTCTCTTTCTCTCTCTCTCTCTCCTCTTTCGCTCCCAGGAACGAGCAGCAATGAGAGAGAGGTGGCAGGGCAGTCACCTCATTTTCGCTTCTTCGCGTGAGTGTTTCTTGTCGGAAAATGAAGTCGTCCTCCTGCTTGCGAGCCAAAAGAGGAGAGAGAGGGAGCCAAGATGCCTTCCGTTTTGCGCTCCGTCTCTTGTTTCATTATCCTCTCTCTCTCTCTCTCTCTCTCTCTCTCTCTCTCTCTCTCTTCTTCCCGACCTCTTCTAGAGAGAGAAGACTCAAGCCGGGGAAAAATAGAGGAGGGTATGATAAAGGGCTTCTGCTGCCCGATTTTTCGGACTTTGGGAAATTTCGTTCGTCGCCGAGAATTCAAGTCGTCGAGATGATAAATCCGATTTTCGATTTTTCCGGAGGGTAACCGGTCGAGAACTCAGATTTGGATTTTTGGATTTATGATATTTGTGGAATGCTTTCTCCAAATCTTATTACAGGAAATAGCTAAATGAACTTAAATCAAAGAAATCTTCTAAAACACTATGACAAAATATGGATTTATTAGAAAACTTTAGTTTTTAAACGTTAATATTAGACAATTATTTAATAAAAAAACTCCCAGATTATTTATGTAATCAAATTTATAATCGCGCAAAATGTGAAATTGTTTTAGCGAAGTTTTACTAAAACTTGACTATTATCGAGTAACTCCAAAAAAGTTTGCTAAAACACTCTCCCAACTCTCCAACTAATTTCATAAATTACGAAAATTCAAAACACCTCGCCAACTTCCGCTATTCGACCTTTCAAAATGTCTAAAATCAACCAATCTCCGCTTTTTTCGAATTAACTAAAAGTACACTGAGAGAAAAAAAGAGTAAAAATTACTATTTGTTATCGTTATTTCAGATATAAGAAGAAAAATAAGAAAATTTACTATATGTTTTGAATCAACTACAATTTTCGATTTTAATATTTACTATTTATATAGTAAATGTTATTATTTTTCTCTTATATCTGAAATGACTATACAAAATAGTAATTTTTACTCCTTTTTTTCTCTCAGTGTATCCTGCTGCAAACTCTCTTGCTGCATAATAGAAGCGACGTCGATTGCGACTTTTGACAGGTCGTCGGCAAAAATCTCTGAGCGCACAAAGAGCTCCACTGCATGGCCGTATAGATATTTTGAAAACTCTCGCTTAACGAGAACGTTCGAGTGCGCAATTACGCTGCGTCAGGGCGACTTTCGTTCAGGCAACAATGGCAGAGACTTCACGCTGGAACACCGCTCCAGTCGCAGAGAAAGACGCCCAGGCATATCGCGCACGATGTCGATGTAAGTTGGTAAACAAGGATTTTATTAACTTATAATGAGTTGAGCACTGATTTTTGCAAGAATGAATAGCTGCGTATTATGTGTTTAGTCTTTCGAATGCAAGTTGATTTTGAAATACTTTGAAAACTATTTATTAAGTCCATTACTACCACCGTTGAATATATTAATAAAAATAATTAAAACATATAGTTGAATTATAATCAATATGTAAATATAGTGATTTTCAAAGGAGCGTGCCTGTGACAGTGTAATATCAGAATGACTCTAGGATAAATCGCGAAAATACAAAATTTTTGTATTATTTTTTTCTCCGAAACTTCGAATAATATTTTGAAGGACGACATAAAACATCTTTTCATATAAACCTAGCTTTTTGCTAAAAAAGCTTTTTTGACGTATTGTACTAAAGCATGAATAACTCGCTTTTAGTACTTTCTGTTATTTAGATTATTTTAAGTTTACTTCTAAGGGATAAATTGATATAATGTAAAGTGCCTTATGACCCATAAAGTTAATCCATCCATCCTTATGATCCATAAACAATAAAGCACGAAGTCGTATGAATATAAAAAGTATCTTTTCAACTAGAGAAAACATGTTTTAAATAAAAGATACTTGAAAACTCCGTAACTTTTAACTAACAAGTCGAACATTCAATTTGTAGTTTCAGAAGAGCTTCAAAATTTTTGAGAAGATAACAAGAAAAGCTTAAAAAAATTCCATATCGGATTGAAAAACATTTGAAAATTCGTTCGTTTATATTCAAAGAAAACTTGCTACGTAATTCTACATTTTTTTCTCCAGGAACCGCAAAAGTTGATTTTGAATACAATTTCATTTCCAACTTTATTAATACTTACGCTGAGAGTTTTCGTAGGCGCAACTTTCCGATATTAAACTGCCAGACTTGTACTTCTTTAATAAGAACTTGTAAGTCCATCACATTACTCGCGCCCCTTCATTCTTTTTCACTTTGTATATTCGAACTTGGCATTATTATCATAATGAATACGCGTTACGCCAATAAATTACTGCGGCCTGCATAAGTTGAAAGTATTATCTCGTAAAGTACAAAGTAAAATTAAGGGTTATTTTTGCCAGGATCTACATTTAGTTTTTTAAGCGAAGATAATTTGCTATTTCGTAATGTAAAAACGTCAATGATATAAAGTGTTTACTTAAAAATACCTGATGAGGTTCAAAGTGCGGGTAAAACACAGTTGTGAAATACAAGCCTAGTTTTTTTATTAAACTTAATATGTTGGAAATTTTAGGGCATTATGCTAATTTAAATACGTATTTCAACACGATCTGCTTTTTTTTACTTTTTATAATTCGCAATTCATTTCAATTCTAATTTTTGTTGAGAATGTATGTTATTCCTATAGTTACTCTCGACGCGCAAACTCCTCGTTAAAAACTTTTGAAACTAAAAAAAGGAATATAGTTTTTTTCAAGAAAAATAACTGAATTTTGTAATTTATAAACAGCTAATGCAATCTCTTTCTGGTTAAGTCTGGTAAAACGTAAAGCAGATAAGTAGAAAGGGGGATATTAACGGCTGACTAAACTCGGTACTTATCACTTGTTCACCTTTTATCGCCATTTTAGTGCGATTTTCTCTCCACAATATTTGTCCTTAAGTGCTTCACACGGTCATAAATGTACCAAAGTTTCACTGCGTTAGAATGGACTCTCAAGAGCGTCGTCTCTTTTTCTTTTTAGCAATTAAAACTTGTACAACTCAAAGAAACTGGCGATGGCAAATTAATCATCAAACGAACAACTTTGAATTTAACAAAAAACTTTGTTTTATCTTTTTCTATACCTACAAACAAATATCCTTTATTAATTAAGTTTTATAGCTTTCGGAAAAACTTTTATTTGCAAAGAGTGATATATTAATTTTTGATCCTTTTTGATGCACCTCACGGAATCGTTCTTACAAGCTTCACTTCCTTCTATCCCTTCTTCCTGAAGCCTTAATCTCCACCTGACATATTGAGGTTAAAGAATTCATCGGAGAAAGGGTTTAAAAACTCAAAACACAATTCAAGCGGTCCCTCTCGAGTTCGCTCGTAAAACATTCGTAAAATCTACTCTGCTTAAAAAGCGAATAAAAACGCTCGGGCGCTTATACAGTCAAGAGAAGGATGAAAGGAAAGGAGGACGGGGGGATGAAGGGATGTAAAAGCATCAGCGCCGATCGTCCCGGAAAGCCTTTCGAGCGTCCATATTGCCGGAGAGGTGTCGCCGACAGTAAAAATGACGGAGCAGCTTTACGCGCGCGCCCCGTCTAATATCCATCGGAAGTGAAGCGAGTTTAAGGAGTGAAGATAGCGAGATCGAGCGTGCTCTGGGAGCAAAGGACGCCCGTCAAGCGCCCGTCACCACGACGTGCGAGCGCCTGAAATTTCGACCGGGGTGATCGCCGGGATTTGCGACGCCACACCGCCGCGCGCTGCCGTCGATGGAGTCCCCCGGAAAATTGAGCTGAAAATTAATAAGGACGTGCCGCGATTCGCTTTACGTGCCGAGCGGGGCTACTGACCCTTATTTCGAGTCATCGGGCGACTACGTTTATTTACGAGTCGATGCGGAAGGCTTACTCGCCCTTTAGGTGGAATGAATTCTTTATTGCGAAGACGGGTAATATATTGACTCAAAATGAGAGGTATCGCGGTCCTTACTAATTTTATGTTATATTATTATTATATGTTATGGGTTCCTATTTTGTCGCGCCAAAATTGGCAGAATAATGTCAAGGGCTTAAATATAATTTATATTTAGAAGTATCAAAGTTCTTTAACTGTTTTCAGTAAAAAGGGAGAATAAGGTCGGCTTTAATACATCTTTTTACGCCATTCCTATTGAATTCCGTTTTTAGGCTTGTTTAAATTTTCAAGTGCTCTTGGCGCGCATAACCAGCACCACAATTGCGCACAGGTGCTCATTTATTGTTATTACCATTTCATCGATCGGACTGCACCGACCGGAGGGGCGCGTGAATTTTCCAGGCAAATATTAACGGGGCAATATTCCTCTGAATAAATAAAGCGAATTTTGAGTTTCTTCTATCGACGAATTATGTAAAGACGAGTATTAACGAACCGAATTGTCGTAATGACAATGTTGTTACAATACCATATGTAAATAAATGATTAAGCAGTTTAGTTTCTGTATTTGCGCTAAAATCGGTGATTGGATATTAGTATAAAACTTATTTGATTTGGAGAACTATTTTACATTAAATTACATTCAAATTTAATCAAATGATATTGCTGCTACATATATTATAGTCGATCTAAAATAGCTTATTGTCTCATTTAAATCTGAAATTAAATAATTAGTTTCAAAATTGATCAAAGTTTGAAACTATTTCCCTGTCAATTGCCATATCTGCAACTTTATAAATTTAATTAAAAATAAAAAAAAACAAGCTTTAATCAATTCTCTAGTCAAAGTTAAAACATACTGGAAGTTCGAGAACTTTAATATCAATAACTGTGATTATTGAATTATTGGAAATAAACATTCAAAATTCTTTATTAATTTACCCATGTGAAACTTTCGTAATGTGTGTACTAAAACTTTTAAAAGTACAAGTTTTTTAATTAATATCTGCGATCTTTTTCTTCTTCTCTTTCTGCAAATGTTAAATAATACCTCATAAAATTGTTCCTACAAAATTAACTCTACCAAATCTGTAAGCAATCTGAAATTTTTGCATAATAAAAAATTGGGAGCGACAGCTTTTGTCGCAAACTCTCAGACTTCCAATACTTCCGCAACTCGGCATTGTGACGGACCCTTAATAGTTTCCCCGCTGTGCATAAAAGGCGAGCTCCGAGGGACGAGTAGGGGACCAAAAGCAGCACGGGGAGGGGGGGATCTCGAAAGCGTTCGACGCCTCCGTCGAACTAGAAAGAAAAAGACTGAGGAGGAAGAAGAAAAAGCGACTAGTCGCGCCTTCGGTGACATATCGACGCGCGCGCGGAGCTTCGAGTTCAATTTTCCAATTTCCCGTCTTGTCAGTCGGCTCTCGCTCGGAATATTTTTCTTTCTCTCTCTCTCTCGCTCCCTCTTAGGTTTATCGCGGCCGCTTATTTAGCATTCCTGCGGCTCGTTCGTCCTCTCTGTTTTAAAAATCACTCGCCGGCGCTTAGCATGCCGCGGCCGATCGACTGTGATATTGCCTGCCGCCTGTCTTCCTCTTTTTTATTTCAGACAAAGGACGGAGGGAGAGAGAGGTAGAGAGAGAGAGAGAGAGAGAAATTGGACCGCGAGACAAAAAGATAGCGAGGGAGAGAGCGTGAAATATCGACTAAGTGCGCCGCCGCCGACGCTTCGCTCCGGGCGATCGTTTGCGCTTCCGCGTGAGACGATGCGCCTCGGCGGTATTTCGAAAATTCGGATATCTCCACGCCAGCGCTTCGACGTTCTCGAGAGCTGCGAGAGATTCGTGTTTTTCGCAACTCTTCCAGACGCGTTTGTGAAGCATCAACCGACGCTCGTGCTCAACGAATTCTACCGGTTTAGATACCTATTTTCCTGCTATTTCAGACTTTTTTTAAAAGCTTTTTATTTCGAATTTTTAAGTATTTTAAAAATGGCATTTACAAATATATTTTTAATCTATGTCATTGAAAATTCTATCAACTTAAAAAATATTCAAAAGGAATTACTTTTCAGATTAAAAATACTTTAATTCTACATATTTTCAACGCCTAGTTAAATTGTTAAAATACTATGAATAATCGGGTCAAAGTAATAATTAAAGATATCGTTATAAGGATAGCAGATAATACACCAAAGTAGAAATGCCAAACACTGAAATTGCACAAAGCATCATAAAGTTGACCAAAATGCTCCTACTATGAAAGCAATATTAAAGCGATAATTGGATTGAAAATTAGTAGAAAATAAACTGTTTTAAGCTGCCTACTGACGATTTAATATACTGGTCGTTTGCAGTTTGTAAAGACTTCAAATAAGCTGCAGCCAATAATGTTTAAAATAAAGTGACCGTTCCAATGTCCCACTCGTGCCTGGCTATTTTATAAATAATAATAAGGTATTAACTTTGAGCGCCTCTATCGTGCCATTTTCGATAATCATTACGAACATCAACGATATCGACTCGTGGCACGAAAATAATAAGAATTTGCAGACTTTAATTCCTCGATAAAGGTATTGAAATTGAACGCGATAGAGCAAAAAAAAGCGGATTTAATCTTTACATTTGGAAAATTCCCAACGAAGCGAGCGCAATAATGGCATTACAAAGTTTTCACGCGAAATCCTACTTAATGTAACGAAAAAAAAAAAAAAAATTATAAAAAGGCTGAGCGAACAGAGTCACGTTGGAGTAAATTGAATGGAGTGCTCACGAAAGCGGTGAACCATGTAAGAGAAATGGAAATAATAAATCCCGCATTTTCAGATGAAACGTATAGAAAATTGAGTTCTTTATTCCTTTTAAATAAGTAGCCATTCGTATGCACTTCTCGCTGGCATAAAAATGTATTGCATCTTTTGACGAAGTGCATAAATCAAACGTATAAATGGTCGCGGTAAACACGGCATTCACTGCACTTACTCGATTGCAAAAGGATTTCAATTTATTTTTTTCAAAAAGGACAGCAGGTAACAGTCAATTTTTTCAAATATTTTTTTCTGGTCAAGCTTTTTCCAAAGCGACGTTTTATTCAAAAAGCAATATTCGCGAATGCACGCGAAAGTGGACAGCGTTTCGTCACAATAAATACGTAAAGAGCGTAAATAAATAAACATTGCAGTAATGTTGTTGTTTTGCGTCGGGCAAAAGCGCTGAAAAAAGAGATAGTCATGTAAAGAGGGCGAAAGAGATAAAGAAAGGAAAGAAAAAAAAAGCGGGTCAGCGAGAGAGGAGGAGTAAATTTGGGAGATTCCATTTCAAAGCTCTCTCCACTCGGTATCATTCGTCTTCTTCCCCAATTCCTCCTCCGCTGGCTTTTACGCTCTTTTCGTCCATTTCCCTCGCTTTCTCTCGTCTTTTTTTTGCAGGCAGAGGCATTCACTGCCTCCAAATTGAATCTTGCGAGCGAGTAATTCGCCGAAAATTTTCATGCCCGAGACATTCCTCCCGATCGATTATACGCGTTTGACCTTTCGGCGCTCGAGTTTTGTTGAGCGATTTAAATCCCGAATATTTGCAGCTTCACGGAGGAGGGAAGAGCCGTGACTAATCTTCTTTTGATGCTCGGAGATTTATATGTCGATTGCTCTTAGTCTCTTTCTCTCCTCTCGGGAGAAGAGGAGGGAGATTTTCGTTTTCCGGACGGAGCGCGGATTTATTCGACGTGAAAATTGCCGAGGTTTCAAAGCGCGGAGGGTCGGGACACTGATGCGAGAATCATTAGTTATGAAATAAATTCCGCTGAGTGATGACTGGTATCGCTAAAAAATTTATTGCGCTTGTTGAGATGCGTTCGAGCGTAAAGTGTACTTTTCTGAAAAAAAGGTTATTTCAGTGGAGAGGAAGGGAACGGAAAACAAATTTTCGAAAAAGGGAAAAAAATATCGGTAAGAAGATCGGGACCCTCCATTTTCTTCTTATCCGAAGTACTCGACTGCTCTCTCGACTGGCCAAATCCCCAACAATCTCCTGCTTAACTTTTCTTCACGAAAATCATTAGAGTTGTTTACCGACTGGCTTCTAGATAACTTTATTTGTAACTACTCAAACTACTGGCTTGATCAAACAAAATACTATCCAGTCAAGAGTATCAAGTGATTTTCTCAATAAGGAACTCCAAAAAAATAACGAATGAGAAAAAACTACAGTTCTTCATTATTTTTATTCCAAAGATTGTTATCTCAAACTAAATATAAAATAGTGATTTTTTCCTTTTAAATTTTTTCAATTTTAAAATCTTTTTAACAATTATCTGTTTTTATCCGTAAAAGTACGTCAAGTTGAAAATTATGCTTGAAAAAACTAAAGTAACAGTCATTTTGCATCTTTGAAATGCTGTGAATAGTACTTTTAATTACTCGCTTGTCTGTATGCAAACTTGTCAGTCTTTGTTGCATTCGGATATCAACAATTAATCCAATTAGCGGTCTGTGCATTCGTACAATAGAAGAGGATAGACTTGCATTGTAAATAAGCTTACTGCAATAAATATTAATTAGCTCTGGCAATAGACCAATGCATTATTAAAAGGAATTCTATTCAGCAATGAAGCGTGCATTATTACAACATGTTTCACTGTCAATGATTGGACCACCTGACTTTTGCTTGATATGAGAGTTCGCGCGGTAATCAAGTTTCTATTTACAACGGAACATGGAGCAATTTTGAAATATAGATTTCGGATACGGAAATGATATAAAAATAGTGTCAGAAAATACTAATACTAATATTAATATTAAAAATATCGGTTTTTTGACAGGTTATCGGGTTATCAAATTTATTTACCCAGATGGGATATAGTATATTTTAATTCGATACCAAATATGATTGATAGAATGCCATTCTCCAATTTTTCAACGAAACGCATATGGAAGTATTTTTTTTTTAAATCCACAGGGTTGCAAGAAAAAAGGTAAATTAAAACGAAAAAAATTCAAAATACTTTCAAGCTCAAATATTCAGTTTCATATCTAAAAATATAGCTTAACAAACGAATTGTATTAGAAATTAAACAACTTTATTATTATGATTCTTAAAATTATTGTATTGAGAAAGTAGAAAAAATTCTATTCCACATAAGAAGGAATATGTTTCATTCCAAACATAATGTATTTGAAAAAAGCAACTTAATACATTTTATCAAAGAATAATTAACAAAAATTCTCGCATAAAAAATTTTTCTTTGGAAACATAATTCATCTTTTAAGAGCTTAACCCATATTTTAATTCACAAAGCGTTGCACCAAGAGAAAGAGAGGGGGGAAGAGAGAGAGAGAGAGAGAACTACATCTCGACGGCGAAAAATTCCGTACTGTAACTCAGCGGAGAATTAATCCAGCCGTAATCCTCTTACAACCACAAAATAAGAGAAGAAGAAAGAGCAAGGAGCCTCAGACGATCTATCAAATTGAAGTATTTTTCCAGAAATTTTGGAGGGAGATCGAAGAGCATTAGACTGTTTCCGCTTGAATCACGAGCGCCGAAGCGGCACGTGTTTAATCAATAAACCACGCAGCCGCGAGAGATCGCATCTCCTCGCGCGATGCTCTTTTGCGCGAGCCTCATTCATTTCCGGATGCTTGTTTCGCTCGATAATACCGAGACTGTCAGCCCTTCTACCGCAGATGGACCGAGGCTTCAAAGATTCGACAATTTTATTATTTATTTATTATGAAATGCAGAGCCCCCCGTGCTTATTTGAAAATGTTTTCTAATAATTTTACAAACGAATATTAATTTTAAAGTAACTTTCTGGATTTACATTTAGCTGGAATTTCATAGAATTCTATTCCTTAACCGAGGCTGGATTTCGTCACAGGAACAACTTGCATTTTTAGACGGGCTTATGTGAAGAATGGCTGTAGTTTCTTTAATAGCATTATTACCTTCACGGTTTTTTCTCGAAAAAGGTTTGAGATTGCCAATTTCTCAGACGAAAGCGCAATCCAGATAAAAACTCGAGATTCCAGAGTGTAACCCTTTTTAAACTTCTTTCATTTTTCAAAATCAAGAAGCAAGTTTTTCAATTTAAATTCTCGCCAAATTATTTTCAGAGGAGCTCAGCCACTCTCAAAAGAACGTTTACTTAAATTAAAATCAATGCCAACAGCTTCTATTTCAAACAATATTTTTCGCTTTCAAACTCACTTTTAATCAAGCTATATTTCAGAACTCAGCAAACTAAGCCTTATCCGATGTAAACTCGCCGTAATTAAATTAGACCAAATTTCGCTTTGGAAATTTCCATGCAGAAACTTTACCTAAAATTTGCATCTTCTAACCTTTCCGGCAATTTCATCTCGATCCTTTCGTGAATTATCTTACAAATGCCCTCTTCTGGAAAACTCCGCTTTCAATCGGCGAATTTTCCGCACCCGGGAAATCAAGCCATTTATCGAGGCCATCCTCGAGGCCTTGCCTTTTTCGATCATCCGCTCGGTCACTTGTCGGTCAGCCGTTTTTTAAGCTAAACTGTAATTGATGGGCATTTGATTGTCAGAAATTGACTGTGCCGGCTGGTTTTTGCCCGGCGTTCGTTTCGTGCCAACGGATTATACGCACGCAAGCATTTTTTTTTTGCTCGCCGACGTTCGGCGTCCGGTGTTTAGGATATAATCTTTTTTTGATGGCCACAGCGGGGCGATAGCTTTTTCTTCCGAGCACCGCTTTTTTTCGATGACGGAGATACGATGCCGCGGAAATTTCGATTTGGCGCGTCGGCGTATTGATTTTTCTTCCGTTTTATTCATTGATTTTATAGTCGATAATATCGTGGCATTTTTGTTATATAGCGACTGTATTCGTCGACCTTTCATGTTTTTTTCTTCATGAAATTAATTTTAAAATTCATAAGTGCTTGTGCAATATATAAATGATTGCTATTTAAATGCAAACAAGCATCATGAAGGTAATGATCAAAGCAATTTTTTGGAATACTTTTTTATTTGATACAATTTTTTTTTTATTTTTGTAATTGGCTTTAATGAGAGATCATTCTAAGAAATGTCAAAGTTGCATTGAAAATTTATTTTAAAAAGCGATTGATTATCAGTTCTTGCTAATTAGCCTGGATCCAATTTACTTAATATAAAATTTATTCTGAGCTATTATGTTATAAAGTATTGTCCATTATCGATTTATGCGATTATTAACTACAAAATTCATATACTGAATTACTCGAATAATTGTTTCTTTATAACAAAAATTCATCATTAATTGACACAGAAGGACAATTGCCCTTAGTTATTATAAAAATACATCAATATATATTAATATATAAATACATAAATATATAAATACATCAATTTATATTAATACGGCAACAACGGAAGAATCATTGATCAGAGTGATCAATAATTGAATAGCGATTTTACAAAAAGAATGCTTACATATAATAAGAGAAATTCCAATTTGAAATTTATATCGATAATTCGCGAAATCCACATTTTTTAAATCTTTTAATTAAAAGTTCGTAAAAACTTTTAGTTTCTTTCCTAGAATGAATACTCAAATGTAAAAAAATGTTCCCTAGAGTTTCACAATAAACAATAAAAAAGATGAATCGTGAAGCATCGGATATGCTAATAATGAATACGTATTCATGTTTTTAAAAAAATGAAGTTTCATCGAAAAGGAACAGTAAAAAACGGATGTGAAAAAGTTCAGAAAAAATATCAAACTCTTAAGGGAGAAAAAACTCTGATAGTCTTGCTTTTCCATTCTTCAATAAAAATATATTACCATTATATAACTTTTCCATTCAATTTAAGAAAGACAGCTTAATCCATAGCTAAACATCAGACGATTTCGTCACGTACAACTCGGAGCAGGCTATATAAAGTGTCTGGAATCTTTTCAAATTTCACGCGCTCAATTACCGATCTTAATAACTGTCAGGCGTCGGTTCCGCGCGGCAAATTTAATAAGCGCCGTCGCGGGATGAGACACGAGACGTCATCACAACCGTCCCAGGGGATTTGCGGAATTGTCAGTAATAAAGGCAGGACTCTTGTAAATCTGTACGATTACTCGCTTATTCTTGAGATCGACGAAGGAGTTTGACAGGTCAGCCTCCAGTGTCCTTTTGCGGATAGTTTAATTAGCGATTATATTACCGTGAGAGCTCTCCCTATACTGACGTTAACTATTGACAATTAAGGCTGTCTTGGGTTGATATGGCCGGTTAATCGATAAACAGGGATACTGACTAGTAGGTAGTAAAACTAGTAGGTATTTTTGGGTATTCTTTTGTTCTTTCATGCGTTGCACTCAAAAAGTTAGTTAAAATTAATAAGGTAGAATAAATGAATAAAAGTAGATAAAGAAATTTTCGGATAAAGTTTAACAACTCTTTTAAAGTTTTACACTTCAGGGTGATATAATATCCTATTTTTTCTTTTATTTCGTTTTCGCATGTATCTCATCACTATTTATGTAATTGAAATATTGAACAAGCATATTTATAGGATGAACATAAAATATGAAGATTTTATAGTTTCCACGCGAAGTATTTTAAATATAAACGCTTCCTCTTAAACTGTAAATCAATAATATTTTATGCTCATGAGTGGACAATATTTTGTCATCCAATCATATTTTTTATAAGAATATATGGAATAAAAAATCCATTTTACAGCCTCCTTTTATTTCCTATAACTTAAAAATTCAACGACAAGCTTCGAACATTAACTAATTATTCAACTATTAAGTGGGCTTAATTAACCTCTCGTAAAGGAAACAAAAAGTTACAGTTTCCCGCAATTTGAAACTTCATTTCAAAACCAGCATTCGATTACCTACTTCGAAGCGAACTTCAATTAACATCTGACAATGAACTCGATCTGCCTATCGAAAATGCGGCAAATCAAGTCATCGTCGTCATCACGCGAAAACAATGGGCCCCCCTGGCAGAAACTTTATTTTCGTCGCGAGCTTTCAGTCACGTTCGCGGCGTAATCCGAGAGATTCGAGCTACGGCCTTAAGGACGGAGGATTTCTGAAAGCTTCTGCTTTCTCTCCCCTCCCGGCTGGGGGAGAACGGGTGAGAAACTTTAATAATTAAGAAGTTTGACACGACGTATCTATGCATAGACGGCGCCGACTACGACGCCCTTAGTGTCTTTCCTATCCTTCCGTCTCGCTCCTTCCTCGGGCATCGACATTACTATGTATATAAACGGCTAAGTGGATTACTAAATGTGCAAATCCTTTAAGGCCGAATTTTTGTACGAGCGGCGCGACGACTGATTTCAAGAGCGAGCGAGAGAGTCATGTATTTTAGCGCTGAAATAATCTCGTTTATTATGTGGAAGCCTCGGCCCGAGGACTTAATTGAAAAACTTGATCGAAAATGTATAGCGATCCTGCCGATATTGCAGGATGATCGATGTAGACTGATCACCGATTTTAATTATTACCACCGCAGACTTCGATGTTTCTTGTCCCGTACTTTATAGCTATCTTATTAACGAAAAATTAACGATATTCTGTCATTTTTCTACTGTAACTAATATTCCTGGTTGTTATCCGATTTATTAGAAACAAATTGATATTCTACATAAAAAATTCATCTTGAGTTTGTAATCTCACTTTTAGAGTCATGTAGTCATATTTACACAGTCATCATTATATATCTAATATTAAAGTTGAGCAAGTCGCATTTTAGAGAACTACATTAATAAATAAAATATACTTATCGCAAGCGGTAATAAGTAATGAGCAGCGCGTGTAACTTACGCAATCCCCGATAAAATATCCATTCTGACTTGACTTTAGTTCCTGCAAATCGGCAGCGAAGACCTCTTAATTATCCATTTCAGCCGACCTAATTATACCATCTTAATTAGTTATATTAAACGAAAGCTTCGCCGACAAATACCTAAATAACAATAGGTGTGTGTACTACGTGACCGGCCATATCATTACCAATGCATCATCTCATTAAAGACTTAGTCGGGGTAGGTTGAATGTTGAAGATCGATAATTGGGCTAATTAAGTCTAACTCCCGCGGCTTTGAAACCGCTAAGACTCCATTTTGGATAGACGCTGACCTGGAATCTGATCGTCTAGCCCTTCAACGGTATCAAATCCATATACCCGTTACTGGTCCAATATTGTCTCGACCTTCGGCACCGCTTTTTTCCCGCAGATAATTAATAAAAGTACAACGAACGGGCCACTTCTTCCGCTTCGGGAATTCATTAAAGTGGCTCGGTATAAATTTATCGGGGAGAGGGAAGGGGAAATTTATTGGCCAGCGGCTCTCATTCTCCAGGGGATGTAGGTCGCGGATTGAAAAAAAGTTGCAGCGTAAGCATTCTCAGCTGGATGCTCTATCTTTTCGCTTTTCGAGAAGAGGGAAGCGAGTGCATGAATTATCGCGAGCGATTTGAGCCCTGATCCGACGACATGGAAACTTTGACGACCTTCTCTATCTGTCTGTCGTGGGGGTGGTTGGGAGACCTGCGGCTTCCCTTTTCCTGCTGTCGCCCCTCTCCAGATGCCTGCCTGCCTCCGATATATTGATTAAATTTGAATAAAGATTAATTGAATGGGTAGGACGAGCCTTTGTAAATTTCCATTGTTTATCGTCGCCAATATATTTTTAATAAAAATTCAAATTTCCCAGCCTCCATTTGCGCGGCGGCTTTATAATTTAATGGTCGAAATCATTTTGCCATTATCAATTTTGTTACTTTGTACTTTATAGGAAAAAAGGAGCGAGACGGAATTTAAATAATGAATGTTCGCGTATAACGAATATCCAGAATGAGAAGCGATAAATTTTATAATCCTGGCTCGCTCCCTTTTTTTTCAGCTCTCCTGCTTAATACGCGAGCATTTATAATACACTAAAACACGGAATAAACTATTGATTTTTATATTAATTTAACCAGAAAGAGAATCCTTTAGTATGAATTGAATCACATTTTTTTGATGAAACTGCTGATTCGCCCTGTGCATGTGGTAATGGGCAGATAATGAAGTGCGCTTAATCTTATAAAAGAATGCTGTGGATAGTTATTAACGTTTTGCAAGAATTTAATTTTCGTTTATATCTTTATGCACAATCTGCGATATTAAAACTTTTATCAAGAAATTAGTGTGCAACATAGGATTGGGATTGTGTTTCAAAATTTTTTATAGTAAAATCTTTATCTCTCGCAAAATGTTTTTATAAAAATAAGTTAAATACGTGCAAGCACCGAGTTAAATCAGATCAAGTACTTTTACGTACTGAGCGGATACTTGGATTTTAGCCGCGATCATCTTCTATGATCTTCGTATTGAAATATTCAAGCTGCACTTTTCGAGCATTACATATAGCTTAAGCATTATATTATTGGCTTTTATAAATTTTCTGAATGAACGGTCATTTGCAGATAATCTCTGTACCGAACAGTTTTTTTTTGTGTAAATAATCAATACTTGCATAATTATCGCAGGATTAATTCTTTCCGCTCTAATAAGTACGGCAGAATGAAGAAGAAAGGGAGCGAGAAGACGGAGAATAAGAAGCGACTCTGCAAATCTTGATAAAATTTCGTTTAATTAATTCTTAAGGCATGTTTACGCGACTCCGTGCGTACGTTGTAATGAGTTGCGCCGTTCTAATTGGAAAGTATGTAAAACACGAGGCAAGCCGTGAGCGTACACAAGCCGAGAGCGAAAAAAGCAGGTCGCAGCTCAGCAGCTGCGCGCGCGAAAAAAAGAGGCAGGTAGGAATTCCGTTTCTAAGTGGCGCCCGAGAAAAGTGGAGCGAGAATTCTAGAGAATGCTCGATTACATGTATGTGTACGTGTGTGCGTTTATGCGAGTGTGTGTGTATGTATGAAAGGAAGCGGCGAGAGAAAAACGAGAGGAAAGAGGATGGCGGAAAATATTGCATGAATATTCGATATTCCGGCGACGGGGAAATCGAAGGCATTTTATGACGGGCGGCGTCTTCCTTTTTTAATTTCGTAGGGTAACGGTCGTAAATGAATTTCTTGTTTGCGCTTCGTGATTATTAACTCGCTGTCTTTTATTGATTTTTGCCGATCTCTAATAAGCGAAAGCCACGTTTTGGTGTCGCTGTTTCAAAGTCGCTGTAACGGTGACGAGGTTCGTGTATGATACGGCACGAGAATTTCAAAATCTAGAACGGCTTTCGAAAAACGAGTGATTTTGTTATCAACTTCAAAAGCGAGAATCGGTGTTTTATTCCTGTTGTTAATAATATGAGCAGCTCGACCTAGTTTTTAACGTTGCAAACTGCGTAAAGCAATGGATTTATATCATTTTTACATAAACGCTGTAAAACATAACGGGTGTATTTGCAAATTTCTTTAATCTTGAAAATTCTTTCCAATAAAAATTTGCTTTAGAATATATTTTTAAGGCTCCAAATAACGCATAAAACTGTTTATATTCAAATGAATACTTTCCAAATGTTATTAAATTAAAAATTATAAATTTAAAACTTTGGGAACCTAAAAAATGCTGCTTAAAAAATCCAGTTATAATATTGTATCTATATTGTACCTATAATATAATAAGATATTTATAAAGTAAATAAACTTATTACATTTCTATACGTCAAGGTTAATGTTAAGTACCAGAAAACCTCGACAGATACAATCTCAAAGTCGCTAACGATTTTAAAGTAAATACTTGACTGAAACTAAATTACGCGAAACCGCCAGGAGTTTCTTTGAGCATGTCCATCTATTGTCAGGCTCATGTTATATTAAAAAAGCGAAGCAGGACAAAAGTACGCGAGGATCAGCCGATCCATCGCATGCAATATTGAAGCCGTAAGACGACTTAGGGACTTATCAAATCACTTGCGGCCGAGTATATTTCGCTCGAGATTATTCCTCAATATCTTGAGCCAAAGCAAATATTTAGCCTGCGCTCTTTCGTGGTTTACCGTCAGCCCGAAATAAAAGTAATTAGTATACGCGACTCTTTTTGTGACGAAAAGAAAAGCAGAGGGAGGTTCGTGTAAACAGGCAAAGTTTGTCCAGTGATTCACCCGCATTTCATTAAGACTGAGTCCATGTCCTTTTTGTCATTGTCAGTATTACGGCTTACTTCAGTTTTTGGAGAAGTAAAGTTATTACTAAGATGTAAACTTTAATTAAAATAGTAGAATAATTGGCCTTACTTCAAGTAGGGTATATAGAAAATTTTAAACCAATCGGATACTTGATCTTGTTGATTGAAAATTACAAAAAGTATATTAACTATGATAACAATTTTAAGTAAGTAAAAAATTAATTAGTACTAATTAATTAATTGTTGCATCAACAATGAAATCAGCCTGTTCTTATCAGATAAACATATATATTAAATATTCTTGACAATTTCCTTACTGCCTTACTAATTTAGTTAATAATATTGAACACAGGCATTATTTTAATAACAATATCAATATTCTATGTAGACCATTCATTTGAATAGCATAAACATTTGATTGCCCCGAGCACGCATTATGAAAAGAAAACACATATTTGACTTCGCGAACGAACATAATTTAACTGAAATTAAATTGAAATAACAACTGTCAAAGTTTTAGCAAAATTGAAAAATATTGAATTTACTTGCGTATTACTTGCAGCTAAATAATTAATAACCGACTGGGCGCCAAAACAGCATTGATCTGAAATTTATACTCATTAATTTTCAGCGCAATTCAAAAGTTTAGCAATTATTTATTATTGTACAGGCGAAGCAGTTTATATACCAGGAATGCGAGCCCTAAATAATGGTTGGGCGCCAATATATAGAATCGAGTTCGGTCACTGGCAATTCCGCGAAATTGTTTCGCGAATAAACAGCAACGTTCATTATGTAATGCATCCTGGCGCAAGACACGCTGACGCCCAGGGCGCAAAGTTAAGCAGAAATCGCAAGACGGCGGGGAGGCACTAATTTTCGTGCTCCGTTCTGCTCCTTTCCTGCAGGGCGAAAGGAGGAAAGACGAAGGCGGAGACGGCCGAAATTTATCGTGACGGCTCTAAGCTCTGGCTGCGCGTGGCCGCACGTACGTACATGCGCGTATAGGTACAGTCAAGCTATTCTCTCTCTCTCTCTCTCTCTTTCTCTCTTTTGTATTTTACTCAATTTTGTATCAAGCATACAAATAAATCTACATCTATCTCTGTCTCTTTCCCCTTGCCTTTGTCTTCTGTCTCTTTTTAATCGTTCCTTCTGCCTCTCTGGCTCGTTTTCTCTTTAATCGCTATCCTAGCTTGCTCTCTTTCATTGTACGGGTATTTATCTTCTCCCGCTTTTCTCGTCATTCTATTTTTTTTTTAGGACTTTCCGCGCTTCTCTTTAATTTTTTTTTAATCTCTTTGTCTCACGCTATTACTACGTGCTGCTTTGGTCGTTTCAGACTTTCGTGTTGTATTCTATTTTGCACTTTGTCCGAAAAAGGTCTCGCTGAAAAGCTATTAAGGGGAAAAACGATTGTTTGCGGAGGAGTTAAAGTGCGCTCGGTATTAGAAGCGCCAAGTCTACTAGTTGATGAATTACTCTATCGAGTCCCTTTTCTGCTAAGTAAGTAGGATATTTTCGTCTCTTCTTTTATCTCGCCAAATGTTAAAATAAAAAAAGAAAGAGAATCCGAGGATTATCAAATACGTAATAGTTTCCATCGGTGCTTTTTAAATTTGAATTGTCGCAATGAAATCTTTCAAGAATATAAATAAAAAGTTTCAAAATCGTTACTTTAAATATTCACTACCGGTGGAGGGAATAAAATCGAATCTTCGTGGAGTGAATTAGCTATAATGATCGAAGCGGCGATAGCCGTTTCGACTCCTGCGTTACCTCAGGCGAAAAAATGAAAACGATCGAGAGAGAGTGAGAGAGAGAAAGAGCAGGGGTAGGGAAAAAAGTGGCGATAAAAGCCAACGACGCATGCTCAGCTCTCTCTCTCCCAATCTCTCAAGGACGAATCGGCTTGAGGTTAAGCAAACGTTGAAGAATCCACGCGCGAAATCGAGCGTGCAGAGCTCGCTTCTGCTTACGTCTCCCGCTCGCTGCTGCTGCTGCTGCTGCGCTGCGAGTTCCGTATAATTCGGTTAAAAGACGCCTAATTTCAATTACGTTTCGCCGACTCCCTCTCGTCATAAATTCCCCCCCGGATGGGGAGAGGGATAAGAAGAGCGCGCGAGTATTCTCTAACCCGATTATAAGCGAGCGCGCGATTTTCTTTGTCGGCGCGCATCTAAATAACGAAGGATAGGAGATAGAGCGGAGGCAGGCTAGCGTGAGATTGGCAGACGAGCTGCGCAGCCTTCTCGTATATACGTATAGAGACATTAGACAGCCGATGGACGGGGAAATCAGCGAAGCGACCAGCCCGATGCACAATGCAATTCGGTTCTCAGAACGCGTTCACGAGAGAACGAAAAGAATGGAAGAGCTCGGCTGATCATTATTAATTTACCTCGCATAAATAGAAGAATATCAGAAGTTATTTCGTTTGCCCTTTGCTCCGTGTATTGGAAAAAACTGAATATAATTTTTAAGACAAAATAGTAATTGAAAGAGTTGAAAGTGTTACTGATATTCTATTAATTTTTTAATTACTGTTAATTAAATTTCTGATAGAATAGGAAACTCTAATTTTAAGCGGGAGAAATGAAGTTTTATCTAAATCCAGTAAAGAAATAACACGATCTCGAATCTTTTTAATGGTAGTGAGCGGAAGTACGAGAGGGGAAAGTAAATTTAAAAGATACGCACACCGAACCAGAAGAGATCCTCCTTGTAGAGGATTTACAGTTTAAGAATTCCTCAGCATCCATAAGTAAAACTCAACTCCAACCGGAGTAAAATGTATTTTATCATTCCACATTCACCACGGCATGTTATTGTAAAAATCCCTCGCATATCCAGGCGCGGCGCCGTGTAAACCGTTTTGTAAATGTTGCTCCTCGCTGGTCGCATTAAAACACAGAATCAAAGCGTAGCTGGAAGCGACAGAGACATTAGACAGCCGATAGCCGAGAAAATCAGCGAAGCGGCCAGGCTTGTACAATGCAATTCGGTCCTTAGGCCGCGTTTCACGGAAGAATACAAAATACGAACGCCTGGAGCAGAGGAGGATCAGAGGAGGACAGAGAACTCCTGGCATTGATTTCCCTCATTGGGATTTATTCTCCGGGCCGGGGGGAGGAAAAGATAGAGCGCACGCGTGACAGGCGAGGGGGGCAGATAGACTGATCGATTATTTATGCCGCGGCTCGGCTGTTTGTTAGCTGCAGCCCCCGAGTTTTGGCGTCTTCTTTCTTTTTTCGTCCTTTGTTTAACTGCCGAGAAAAAAATTGCGACCGCGCCGACATGCTTTAGATAAGGGGGCCGCGGATATTTATCGCGGATGTGACTTTGGAGAGTTCGTTCAACCGTTCGCATAAAACAGAGCGAGCGATTTCGCGATGCTGATGTTGAATATTTTATCATTCGAAAATGTTTCTAGGAAATCGTTATGGATTCATCACTATCGCGAGAGTCGAAGCATGAATGATACATGAATTTGGACAGAAATTTATCACATTGATTAAACGTTTTTTGCTATAGCGTAGATTTTAAAAAATATCGATTTAGTATTAGTGAGTAAGACACCGAAGATTTGATTTGCATTTGTTCAATGTATTGGGATCAAAGGAAAACTCGTTCTACGCTTTAAAGAAAACGTTATTTTATAAGAACGATTTTACTTAGTCACGTTGAGACGTAACATGACGTAATTTACATTCGTTTGATGAAAACTTCTGACGAGCCACTGGAATTGAACTTCGAAACTTTGCCGAACTTTTACTCCAGAACGAAAGCGTGGAATTTGCACTTACAGTTGGAATGCTAGCACCAGTTGTATACTCCAGAAATTTTTAATAAAAATATCCTTTTTTCTATTAAGTTTCACTCTACTATCGATGATGTTTAAATTGTTACGTTTCATTAAAAATATTTAAAGGTCTTCATTTTAATTAAAAAAAGGAGTTTTTTTTATCAATTAATGGCATTGAATCTGGATTCGTTATTTCAATTTCTTCAATGAGACGATTCGTCAAAAAGGTCTGCTTTATTTTACTTTACTCTATTGTAACTTTTAAGCGAAGGGTCTCGAATGATTTTAAATTAAAATAATATATATATACATATATAAGTCATTTAACGGAATAAGTTTTTCAAGAAAAAGTATCTGAGTAAGATAAATTACAGAGACGTTCCAAAGTTAGACTTCGGGTCTTATACATTTACCGGGAATCTGAATCAGTGAGCGAGGAAAAGTAATTAAGATATTAAGTAATACCGTACTTGATTTAATTTTCTTAAGAGTATGATTAACAAGAACGAAATATTATATCCGCGCTCCCAGAGAAAATGTTTTCGTTTCATTAACTAATGGGCAGAAAGAGGAGAATCTCGGGGCAAATCACGTTAGTTGAAAACGGCTCATTTAAAACTTTGAAAAAAGGGGGGAGCGCCGTTAAATCTCGAATTACGCGATTGCCCCGGGCGACGAAGCAAAGTTGTCGGAGAAATCAAATTTTCGATATTCAGTTTTTCTGCATTTCAAAACAAGGCATTATTCAGCCGCGCTGAGAAAGGGAAAGATCGCCCGAGCGAATATAGATCCGTATTAGCCACATAATCCCCGGGCAACTTCATAAAACTTTCCCTCGGCTCGAAACTCTGTCTTTTGCTCGAAAAACTTTCGAGCCCGCGGGAAAAAAAAACAAAATAGATCATTTCGTAAAAGGTCTTCGAAGCACTCCCGGCTTCCCTAATAGAGTGCAAAAAGGGCCGAAAAACGGAAGACAGATGGTTTTTTGTCCGGAAATCGAGGATTAAATGGATCAAATCTATTCGGATTTCGGCCTGTAATAATTCGTTTTTTTTTATCAAATTTACCGCGTAATTGGTGATTCGTCGTAAAATCTCGATAAAGCTAACTGAGTTTGTTCGATGGAACACCCTTTAAAATAACTATAGAATGTTTTGGATTGGTTTTACCTTAATCTAATTTATCTTGTTTCATGGCGACGAAAGTCTTGTCGAGAATCCAATTATATTTAAGCGAAAATAATTTGAAAGTTGTTTAAAATTGCATTACACTTTAACTTACTAAAAAGAGAACATTTTGCAAAAATTTATGTATTCATGCAAATTATTCATCGTGATGCCAGTTGCAGCAATGAAATACAAAAACATGTTAAGGAGTTTCTTCGTATATTTAATGATAATAGACTGAAAATCCAAAATCGTAAATCAATGCAAAAAATTACTGTGTTTTTCCTTTTCCATCTACATCCAGGCTTCCGCATTTTTATTCTGAATATCTTTATTTCTGATTCAGAAGTGCTGACCTGGAAAATTTCCAAGAATGTCTTCACTCAAAGTGTATAAAGAATAACAATACCCTTCTTTTCACTTCGAATACCTTTTTCATGTGAAAAAAGTAGCGTATTGTTATAGTTAGTTACCCCTTCGAGGATCTGCACTTGTACTTTTTTCATTTCATGCATGTCTACACAAGAGTATATTATAACTTACTCTTTGTTATTCTTTATTAAATTTCATATAAATTTTTAAAGCACCTTGCAGTTATTACGAGGAATTATTCATCATTATCGTGTTGACTTTCGAAAATTCGTTTACCAATTCAAACCTCTTAGATCTAATTTATATACCGCACCACCCAATTTTCATCTCTCCCCAACACACGAAAAATTTCAGAACATCACCAAATCACGATAAAGCCGAAATCCTGGCGAAGCGAAATCCCGACCGAAATTCCGGAGCTTGCCGCTCCGGGACGAACTTTTCGTCAGGTAGTAGTTGGAAATTTTGCGCGGGCCAGTCATCCCTTACGGGCCTGTCGCTTAAGCTGCGCCCCGGGAGGAAAAATCGCTTTAATTGTACCGCGGTGCGCGTCCGAGCGCAGCGCGATTCGTTCTACTTAAAAGACAAGCGAGCGTCGATTCGTTTCACTTAATAGACGGGGATGGGGATGTTCTTTTACGCTCACCGCGGAATCGCTCTGCCCGGATTTTAATTTGGAAAAATGAATTTTCGCGGCCGCGCACGGCTTTGCGTGTACAGAGGCTATGCGCCGGGCTAATCCGAGTACTTTGTGAAATTGCGTTTCGGCCTTTGTGTTCGTCGAGGGAGGTGGGATCGATGTGTAAGTCCGCGTTTCTTCGGATGGTTTTGCGGATTAGCTTGTTTTCTTTTCTAACTCGATTAAATAAATCTATTGCGTGCTTTTATTCAATTTATCAGGAGTTTGGAATTAAAAAGTTACTTGTTATTATCTCGTAAACTAAATACTTGAAAAGAGAGCATCCCATTGTGGTAGGTTTAATTCGAAATACGAGAGTCAATAGTTCAAATCTCCAGCGCGTAATATCGCGCGAAATAGTAATCTAGTACACCATCAGTACCAGTCAGCAAGTAGTTGATCAACCGCACCGACCGCGAAGCAACATCTCGCCCGACCACAAGCACCGGCTAAAAACTCCTCCTCCCGTCAATTAAACAAAATCGCCGCCAAAATTCCTCCCTGCAGACCGCCCCCGGTCCAATTAATCACCGCGACCGCGGAGTACACAGGCCGAATTTTCGCAAGTCACCGCTAAGCAAATCAGCCCGCGTAAGTCCGGCAGCGGCAGCGTAATTGCTCCAACTTCAGGTAGCGTTTGCCTCCTGCGGGCTGTCTGTAAATTTCCGACCTCTCGCGTAGATGCGTATGTGTGCTCATCACCCGTATACATGGATGGTTATTTTTTTTTTTTTTTTTTTTACCGGTCGGCATTGATTTACTTGATTGAGCGGCGGTGAAGAACTTATAGCTGGATCAACGAATTCGAGAAGTTTGAAGTTTGGAATATTTAGCCTGGCTGCGCGGCCTGGGAGTGGATGATGAAATTTTTGAGCTTCCCAATTTAATCAGCCGCTGAATTATCCACGACTTAATTTGCTTGTCTGCGATACTCGCTTAATTGTTTAGAAATGAGCACTGTGAATTGTGCATTAAGCTCGAATAATGAAAAGCTGAGATTGCACTTTAGAGAGCGTCGGCGACGCGAATATTTTTTTAAAAAATTCAGTAATTCTGTTACTCTTTTAATTACATAACAAAGTCTAGTCCTTTTGGGCTTTTATTCTCAGAAAATAAGCTCTACAAATTGTGGACAAAGTCAATATGAATATTTTGAAAATTTAAAGAATTTTTTTTATGAACTAAATTTCAATTTTAACGTAATATTTTTTATTACAATATTCGATCAACTAAAAATCAACATTTGGGCTTTCATTTCGATTAATAAACGTTAAATCTGCAATATAGAAAGAATTTTGCTAATAAAAACTGAAAATTCATCTCAACGCGTTTTGATTGAAAAATTAAAATTTACTTCTTCCACTTTTTTCAAAAATAAGTTGGCCACCTAGTATTTTACAGTTCACTCCAGTAAAAACTCGAGCTGAAGGGAAAAGTTAATGAAAAACTTTCTGTTAACTAACTTTTTCAGCGAATCAATTTTCCATTTCCACGCTTAATTTTTGCAATAAAGGCATCAAATCCGAAACGCAGCGACTAAATACTTCCTCTCGGCTCCTGCAGCTTCTTCGCAATATTGATGCGCGAATCGGCTGCGCGGCGCGCTGTTTCGTTTACAATCGATCCGCTTACCTTTGCAGGCCTAATGACAACCTTATAACTTCGGCCCCTTCCAGCTGAATAAATTCGCGATAAAATCGAAAAACGCTTTCCGGCGTCGCCACGTTTTTGCGGACCGCTGAGAATTATAGCGTCTTCCTCGGAGATTTATGATTTTCACAGTCGTTTGACCGAGCTTTTAGCGCCAGGAGTGTAATGAATGGAATGATGAGCAAGTTCTTGAATTGATCGAATTTTAGGATCTGAAAATGCAGGAGCATTTTCGTTAAAGACAATTTATGGATGGGGGGGGGG